>PVKV010000927.1:124926-237734 GCA_004027835.1 Alouatta palliata | reverse complement strand
CCATAGTGCTAAAGCAAACTGAAAGATATGCCAGGTCCTAGGCACATGCAGAGATTTCAAAACAACTGGATAGAATAAAATTAAGACTGTTCTACAAATTTGGGACTTCTGGAGGATACATTCATGTTCAGTGTTCCAATCACTTATTTTGCTTTCCAGTAAGACATTGTTTCATATCAGCCTGTTTTATAAGTGTAAACCTTATTGCTTCAATTAGACTATAAGCTTCTGAAGAACAAAAAGCAAAGATCATACGCCTCTTATACTCTTATATAGCTCTGTCCCTATAGATAGCTATACTCAGTTGTTTGATCAACTGCATAAATAAATGATATTGTATTTTCAAGACAGCTGTTTGGGATTAGGAGCTTGCAAAAATAGCCTGACATTAAGATAAAGGCAGACTGGAGAAGTGTCCTGCTTCATCCTGCCAGAGAATAGTTCAAATCAGGCCTAGGATAGATCTATGTTGAGAAAGGGTATAATTATCCTGATCCAGAGTGGCCCCAGGTCTTGCCTGGCAGACTGAGTTACATCTATCAGGGCCTTTTAAAAAGCTGACTTGGCTCCTTAGAAATATAAAACTAAAAACATCATTTATAAAGGTCACTGGGAATGGCCTGGATCAGAATAACTTGAGTCCATTTTGTGTCAATGCCATGAAGAGGAAGTTGCTGAATACTTAGATAAATTCCCTGAGAGTACTATGTTGCTAAATGCAAACAAAGAATGAGAGGTTTAGAGCTGAATTTTTACTCTATAATTCAAATGCCAATCCAGAAATGAAATATGCTGTAGGAATTCCAGTAAGAGACTTATCATCTGACTTGAAAACCAGCTGTCCTCAGTGAGTACAGATTTACCACCTGCAAGTGCTGTAATTCAGCAGAACTACACAGAGGTGAAACACTCAAGTTTTTATTAAAGTGCAATGAGGACTGTACTTTAAGCAATTTTGCTTCTCTGAAACCTCCCCAAAATGGCTGTAATTTAAAGAAAGGAATAGAAAATCAAGGTATAAAAACCTTTAAATTCAGGAATTTAAGCTTATCCAAGTAAAAGTATACTTTAAGGTGAGAATTACTAGAATTTGGTAAAGACTGTCTTTTAAATAGAACAAGTGAGATAACACAAAGTAACTGGCCCCTGGATTACTTTTCACATCACTAAGACTCCTGATACACCTTTGCTCTAACAATTTGAGAACTGGAAGCAACGAGGAGAGATGTTTAACCCCCGAGAGGGATAGCTCTATAAAGTGCTACAATAAACTCATGGCAGTAATTTTGAACCAATAATTTCCTTCACACAAATTAACTATTATCGTGAATTTATATATCAAAGCCTTTCAACTGTACTCTATTTTAAATATGTCTATGTCAGGGCTATCCTGGAAAAGCCAGTGCATATGGTCCTCATACCAATGAACCCTCACTTCTCATTCACTTACTCTTGTTCCTCCCACACATGAGATACAGCTGCCATTGTATAAAACTGATGCAATATGATTTTGTCACTTATATCATCACCTGAACACTCTGATACCACCCTAGGAAAGCCAAGCAAGATAACATTTTTTCAAAATAATGGGTTCAGTGGACCTTTTACAGCCATATTTAATGCACTTTCTCTCTCTCTCTCTCACATTTCCTCAACGGGTTATAAAGCAAAATTTCCAAGTTGAGGGATGCAGTGCATTGAACTTCACAGCCTCAAATATGTAAGTGACATATCTGGAATATGAAACTTCAATTTTACTAGCACTTTAAATTTCAAAAGAGCCCATAAGCTGCTACTGAAATCTTTGGCTCTCAAATTCCTCACTATAAAACAAAATAAGGCTGGGCATGGTGGCTCACGCCTGTAATCCCAGCACTTTGGGAGGCCAAGCTAGGTGGATCACCTGAGGTCAGGAGTTCGAGACCAGCCTGGCCAACATGGTGAAATTCCATCTCTACTAAAAATACAAAAATTAGTCAGATGTGGTGGCGGGGGCCTGTAATCCCAGTTACTCAGGCGGCGGAGGTGGAGGCAAGAGAATCGCTTTAACTCAGGAGGCAGAGGTTGCGGTGAGCTGAGATGATAGCACTGAACTCCAGCCTGGGTGGCAGAGTAAGACTCAGTCTCAAAAAAAAAAAAAAAAGATTAAATTATCTTTGAAGTCTCCTCTAATATTTTTTTCATGGTTCTCATTTCTTCGTATGTCTTTGAAGTGTTTAGACTGAGAATTAAGATTGCACATACCTCAAACTCGAAGATGACCGATTAGGAGCAGCTCAGGATTGCAGTTCCCAGTGAAAGCGTGGAAGGTGAGTGGACGCCGCATTTTGCAGATGGATTTTTATTGCCCACAGACCAGGAGATTCCCAGAGTAGCCCCACGGGTCGCCAGCGCAGCTGATTTGGCCTGCGTGGCTGTTTTGCCGGCGTCCCGGCGCGGCGGTTCTCCGTACAAAATACACGGGTCCGGGCGCTGTTTTAGCTGGCCGCTGGGGCTCCAGGAAGGCAGAGTCGCTCATTCATCTGATTAAAAAGGGGACTGAAACAGGGAGCCAGGCCAGGACATTCCCGGGCAAAAAAGCGCCACGAATCTCAGCTGTTTCAGCAGGTGGGCGAAGTGGGTCGCCGCACGGGAAATCACACAGATCCCGGCGCCTTTTCAACAGGCTACTGGAACACCTGGGAAACAGTCAACCTTTTAACTAAAAAAAAGACTCTGAGGCAGAGAGCCAGGTGATCAGGCTTGGCTGGTCCCACCCTCCACAAAAAAACAGCAATCAGAAACGCTCTGGATTGAGAGTTTCACAGCAAGCACAGCTGAACCTGGGACAGTCCAGCTCTGTGGGGGAGGGGTGTCCGCCATTACCAAGGCAGTCCACCACCATGGAGGTAGTTTGCCATTGCAGAGGCAGTTCTAACTACACCCATATAAACAGGACTGCAGGCAAGTTCACAGGGCAGCTGAGCGGAGCCCACAGCAGCTCAGCAAAGCCTCTGCAGGCAGACAGTGACTAGGCTGCCTCCTCACTGGGCAGTGCAGCCCTGAAAAAAAAGGCACCAGCACAATGGAAACTCATAAAGCCCTAATTCCCCGGGGCAAAGCACCTGGGGAAAAAAAGGGGGTTTATGAGTTCTGCTGCAGCAGACTTAAACGTACCTGCCCAGCAGCTCTGAACAAACGGAGCTCATAGCTGAGCACTTGAGCTCCTACTTTAAAGGACAGACTGTCTCCTCAAGCAGCTCCCTGACCCCTGTATATCCAAACAGTCACCTCATAAAGGAGAGCTCAGACTGACATCTGGCAGGTATCCTTCTGGGGCAAAGATAGCAAAAGAAGAAACTGGCAGCAACCCTTATTGTTCTGCAGCTGCTGGTGATCCCAGGCAAGCAGGGCCTGCAGTGGACCTCAGCAGTCCTACAGCAGAGGGGCCAGACTGTTAGATGGAAAACTAAGAAACAGAAAGAAATAACTTTGTCAACAACAAACGACATCCACTCAGAGACCCAATCTGAAACTCAACAACTACAAAGACGACAGGTGGATAAATCCACAAAGATGGGAAGAAACCAGTGCAAAAAGGATGAAAACACCTGAAACCAGAATACCTCTCCTCCTCCAAGGGATAACAACTCCTCACCAGCAAGGAAACAAGGCTGGATGGAGGATGGGTGTGATGAATTGATACAATCAGGCTTCAGAAGGTGGTAATAAGAAACTTCTGTGAGCTAAAAAGAACATGTTCTAACCCAATGCAAAGAAATTAAGAACCTTGAAAAAAGATTTGATGAATCCTAACAAGAATAAACAACTTAGAGAGGAATGTAAGTGAATTGATGGAGCTGAAAAACACAACACGAGAACTTCGTGAAGCATACACAAGTTTCAACAGCTGAATTGACCAAGCAGAAGAAAGGATGTCAGAGGTCGAAGATCAACTCAATGAAATAAAACGAGAAGACAAGAGTAGAGAAAAAAGGGTAAAAAGGAATGAACAAAGTTTCCAAGAAAAATGGGACTATGTGAAAAGACCTAATTTACGTCTGATAGGTGTACCTGAATGTGACGGAGAGAATCAAGCCAAGCTGGAAAATACTCTTCAGGATATTATTCAGGAAAACTTCCCCAACCTAGCAAGACAGGCCAATATTCAAATACAGGAAATACAGAGAACACCACAAAGATATTCCTCAAGAAGAGCAACCCCATGGCACATAATTGTAAGATTCACCAGGGTTGAAATGAAGGAGAAAATGCTAACGGCAGCCAGAGAGAAAGGTCAGGTTACCCACAAAGGGAAGCCCATCAGACTCACAGCAGATCTCTCAGCAGAAACCCTACAAGCCAGAAGAGAGTGGGGGCCAATATTCAACATCCTCAAAGAAAAGAACTTTCAACCCAGAATTTCATCTCCAGCCAAACTAAGCTTCATAAGTGAAGGAAAAATAAAATCCTCTGCAAACAAGCAAGTACTCAGAGATTTCATCACCACCAGGCCTGCTTTACAAGAGCTCCTGAAAGAGGCACTAAACATAGAAAGGAACAACCAGTACCAGCCACTGCAAAAACATACCAAATGGTAAAGAGCATCAATAAATACAATGAAGAAACTGCATCAACTAACGGGCAAAACAACCAGCTAGCATCAAAATGGCAGGATCAAATTCACACATAACAATATTAACCCTAAATGTAAATAGGCTAAATGCCCAATCAAAAGACACAGACTGACAAATTGGATAAAAAGCCATAACCCATTGGTGTGCTGTATCCATGAAACCCATCTCACATGCAAGGATACACAAAGGCTCAAAATAAAGGGATAGAGGAAGATTTACCAAGCAAATGGAGAGCAAAAAAAGCAGGAGTTGCAATTCTCATCTCTGATACAATAGACTTTGAACCAACAAAGATCAAAAGAGACAAAGGACATTACATAATGGTGAATGGATCAATGTAACAAGAACAGCTAACGATCCTAAATTTATATGCACCCAATACAGGATCCTAAATTTATATGCACCCAGATACATAAGGCAAGTTCTGAATGACTTAAAAAGAGACTTAGACTCTCACACAATAATAGTGGGAGACTTTAACACCCCATTGTCATTATTAGACAGATCAACGAGACAGAAAATTAACAAGGATATCCAGGACTTAACTCAGACCTGGACCAAGCAAACCTAATACACATTTACAGAACTCTCCACCCCAAATCCACAAAATATACATTCTTCTCAGCACCACATCGCACCTACTCTAAAATTGACCACATAATTGGAAGTAAATCACTCCTCAGCAAATGCAAAAGAATGGAAATCATAACAGTCTCTCAGACCACAATGCAATTAAGTTAGAACTCAGAATTCAGAAACTTACTCAGAACCGTACAACTTCATGGAAACTGAACAACTGGCTCTTGAATGTTGACTGGATAAACAATGAAATGAAGGCAGAAATAAAGATGTTCTTCAAAACCAATGAGAACGAAGATATAACATACCAGAATCTCTGGGACACATTTAAAGCAGTCTCTAGAGGAAAATATATAGCAATAAATGCCCACATGAGAAGCAAGCAGAGATCTAAAATTGACACCCTATCGTCAAAATTGAAGGAGCTAGAGGAGCAAGATCAAAAAAACTCAAAACCTAGCAGAAGACAAGAAATAACTAAGATCAGAGCAGAACTGAAGGAGGTAGAGACACAAAAACACCTTCAAAAAAATCAATAAATCCAGGAGCTGGTTTTTGGAAAAGATCAACAAAATAGACCACTAGCCAGATTAATAAAAAAGAGAGAATAATCAAATAGATGCAATAAAAAATGATAAAGGGGATATCACCACAGATTCCACAGAAATTCAAACCATCATCGGAGATTATTACAAACAACTCTATGCACATAAACTAGTAAACCTGGAAGAAATGGACAAATTCCTGGACACTTGCATCCTCCCAAGCCTAAACCAGGAAGTCGAAACCCTGAATAGACCAATAACAAGTTCTGAAGTGGAGGCAGCAATTAAGAGCCTACCAACCAAAAAAGCCCAGGTCCAGATGGGTTCACAGCTGAATTCTACCAGACATACAAAGAGGAGCTGGTACCATTCCTTCTGAAACCATTCCAAACAATCCAAAAAGAGGGAATCCTTCCCAAATCATTTTATGAGACCAACATCATCCTGATACGAAAACCCGGCAGAGACTCAGCAAAAAAAGAAAACTTCAGGCCAATATCCACGATGAACATAGATGCAAAAATCTTCAATACACTACTAGCAAACCGATTGCAACAGCACATCAAAAAGCTTATCCACCATGATCAAGTAGGATTCATCCCGGGATGTAAGGCTGGTTCAACATACGCAAGTCTATAAATGTAATTCACCACATAAACAGAACCAAAGACAAAAACCACATGATTATCTCAACTGATGCAGAGAAGGCCTTTGACAAAATTCAACAGCCCTTTATGCTAAAAACCATCAATAAACTAGGTATTGACGGAACGTATCTCAAAACAATACAAGCTATTTACAACAAACCAACAGCCAATATCATACTGAAATCTGGCACTAGACAAGGATGCCCTCTCTCACCACTCCTATTCAATATAATACTGGAAGTTCTAGCCACAGCAATCAGGCAGGAAAAAGAAATAAAGGGTATTCTAAATAGGAAAGGAGGACGTCAAATTGTCTCTATTTGCAGATGACATGATTGTATATCTAGAAGACCCCATTGTCTTAGCCCAAAATCTCCTGAAACTGGTAAGCTACTTCAGCAAAGTCTCAGGATAAAAAATCAATGTGCAAAAATCACAAGCATTCCTAAACACCAATAACAGACTTAAAGAGAGCCAAATCAATAACGAACTGCCATTCAAAACTGCTACAAAGAGAGTAAAATAGCTAGGAACACAACTAACAAGGAACGTAAAGGACCTCTTCAAGGAGAACTACAAACCACTGCTCAACGAAATAAGAGAGGTCACAAACAGATGGAGAAACATTCCATGTTCATGGCTAGGAAGAATCAATATCGTGAAAATGGCCATACTGCCCAAAGTAATTTACAGATTCAACGCTATCCCCATCAAGCTACCAATGACCTTCTTCACAGAACTGGAAAAAAACACCTTAAACTTCATATGGAACCAAAAGAGAGCCTGCATAGCCAAGTCAGTTCTAAGCAAAAAGAACAAAGCGGGAGGCATCACACTCTCGGACTTCAAACTATACTATGTGGCTACAGTAATCAAAACAGCATGGTACTGGTACCAAAACAGAGATATAGACCAATGGAACAGAACAGAGGCCTCAGAAGCAACACAACACATCTACAACCATCCAATCTTTGACAAACCTGACAAAAACAAGCAATGGGGAAAGGAGTCCCTGTTTAATAAATGGTGATGGGAAAACTGGCTAGTCATGTGCAGAAAGCAGAAACTGGACCCCTTCCTGACACCTTACACTAAAATTAACTCCAGATGGATTAAAGACTTAAACAGAAGACCTAACACCATAAAAACCCTAGAAGAAAATCTAGGCAAAACCATTCAGGACATAGGCGTAGGCAAGGACTTCATGACCAAAACAGCAAAAGCATTGGCAACAAAAGCCAAAATAGACAAATGGAACCTAATCAACCTCCACAGCTTCTGCACAGCAAAAGAAACAGTCATTAGAGTGAATCAGCAACCAACAGAATGGGAAAAAATTTTTGCAGTCTACCCATCTGACAAAGGGCTGACACTCATCTACAAAGAACTAAAACAGATTTACAAGAAAAAAACAAGCCCATTCAAAAGTGGGTGAAGGATATGAACAGACACTTTACAAAAGAAGACATACATGAGGCCAACAAACATACGAAAAAATGCTCATCATCACTGGTCATTAGAGAAATGCAAATCAAAACTACATTGAGATACCATCTTACGCCAGTTAGAATGGTAAAAATCTGGAGACAACAGATGCTGGAAAGGATGTGGAGAAATAGGAACACTTTTACACTGTTGGTAGGAGTGTAAATTAGTTCAACCATTGTGGAAGATAGTGTGGCGATTCCTCAAGGACCTAGAAATAGAAATTCCATTTGACCCAGCAATCCCATTACTGTGTATACAGCCAAAGGATTATAAATCATTCTACTATAAGGACACATGCACACGAATGTTCACTGCAGCACAGTTTACAATAGCAAAAACTTGGAACCAACCCAAATGCCCACTGATGATAGACTGGACAGGGAAAATGTGGCACATATACACCATGGAATATTATGCAGCCATCAAAAACGATGAGTTCGTGTTCTTTGTAGGGACATGGATGAACCTGGAAACCACCATTCTCAGCAAACTGACACAAGAACAGAAAATCAAACACCACATGTTCTCACTCATAGGCAGGTGTTGAACAATGAGAACACATGGACACGGGGAGGGGAGCATCACACACTGCGGTCTGTCGGGGGGAAATAGGGGAGTGACAGCAGGGGGTGGGGAGTTGGGGAGAGAGAGCATGGGGAGAAATGCCAGATACAGGTGATGGGGAGGAAGGCAGCAAATCACACTGCCATGTGTGAACCTATGCAACGATTTTGCATGTTCTTCACATGTACCCCCAAACCTAAAATGCAACAAAAAAAAAAAAAGAAAAAAAAAAGATCACACATACCTGCATTAAACCAATGTTATAAAACCTCACTGACAATGAATTTTCCTTAACAGAGGCTTAACCAAAGTAAATAACTGTATGTACCACAAGGAGATCCAAGATGCATTAATGCCACACACTGCATAAGAATACATACTAAAGTGTTTGAAACCTTTTTTAAGGAAAATGAAAGACACACTCTAAGTACATCAGACTTCTTTATTCCTTAGAAAAATAAGCGTGTGTTGGACAATGAAACTTTCGAGTTTTATTCGTCATTCATAAATAAAAACACAGCTATCTTTCAAAATGCTTCTATTTAGAGAAGTCAGTAATGGAATGTTATATTTTCAACTCAAATTACATAATATAAAGCTCATCTATATTACTAGAAGATAATACCCTCAAACAAACCCTTTTAAAACCAGGATGGCCAGGCGAGGTGGCTCTCGCCTATAATCCCAGCCCTTTGGGAGGCCAAGGTGGGTGGACTCACAAGGTCAGGTGTTCCAAACTAGCCTGGCCAATATGGTAAAACCCCATCTCTACAAAAATTAGCCAGGTGTGGTGATGGGTGCCTATAGGCCCAGCTACTGAGGAGGCTGAGTCAGGAGAATCACCTGAACCCAGGAGGCAGAGATTGCAGTGAGCCAAGATACCGCCATTGCACTCCAGTTTGTGTGACAGAGCAAGACTCTGTCTCCAAAAAAAAAACACAGGATGTCCCTAACTTTTTCAGAAACTTTTACGGTCCTTATGTTTTAGGATAATAATTCTTTAAAAAAAAAGTCCTCAAAGGTACAATTTTTACTTTTCGGTGTTTCTGATAAATAAATCATAACTTAATGTAATATTCAGACTGTGAGAAAATTACAATATTTACTTACACATTTACATATAGCACAATGTATTGGCCAAGTATTAGTAACAGGCAATTAACAAACTAATAAAGTAATAAGAAAATCAGTATTTTAACAATTGAAATGCTTCATGACAGGTTAATTTATATATTTATAGATAACTTTTTTTTGATAATCAAAAGTAGCAATGAGATTT
Organism: Alouatta palliata; assembly: GCA_004027835.1. Lineage (NCBI taxonomy): Eukaryota > Metazoa > Chordata > Mammalia > Primates > Atelidae > Alouatta > Alouatta palliata. The sequence continues at coordinate 228,016 of PVKV010000927.1, read as the reverse complement.
TCTATATTATTTTCAGCCTCGCTTTAGAAATGTTTTGTCTAAATTTAATCAATTCATCGATTAAAGACAATATAATAGTAAAATTACATATATGTTTACAGATATGTGCATGTGTGTGTTTCAAAGAACAAAATGCAGGCTGTAAACTAAAACCATTTAAAGCAAATTGAAGACAAAAGTGATGCTGGCTTAAGTTGTCTGGTTCTTCACGTAAATTCTGATTTCCAAGTTGTGTTTTCCAACTCTAGTGATATCCGGATAGATAATTCAACCTGCAACTTTTTCTTCTCTTCCTGTCTTTTTCTTTTTCACATTATAATTTTTATGCCTTTTTACTGATTAAATAAAATAGGACTTTCAGTCTTAATACTTCTCCCAGGAGAAATGAAATCAGTACAACTAGGTATTGAGTATCATTTTTCTATTTTACTTTTCTATATTTACCTGGTCTAAAAACACTCCAACCACGTAGTTTTTCTTCCATCCTTTTACGTCATTTATTTTACTCAGCAAAAAGAGTAAATGGAACACTGAAAGAACTAGGCCAAAATAAAGGTGAAATATACCCTTAGAAATAAAATTATCATAATTTCGGATTTTAGAATGGCCAAACATATTAACTTAAGAAAACTAATCATGAATTCAAAAATTAGCATTGTTTTAAAGACGTTTTTACTGAAGGTCAGGGCATAATCTGCAAAAAGTATACTTTACTGAATGCCATATTAGTTCAAAAGAATACCAGAACTTCATGTGGCCAAAGCAGCTGAAATGTCATTACCTTCTTGATTTGGGCAGTTTGGACTAAGAAAGGGGATGCCATTGGAATTTCCACACTGTTCATCTACCTTTGGGGAAACAGCTTGTTCTTGACACTTTTTGTTCTCTTTAGCACATTCTAATATCACACTCTCCTCAGCAGGCTGAAATGGCCTCTCTAAATGAACCACTGGTTTCCTTGCTTCTGCTTCTTGTTCGTGTGGCAATCTTTCTACCTCCACCTCAAGCTCCAAAGTCTCTTCATCAGCTTGTACATCTAGTTGTTGCATCAACTCCTCCAACTTCTTAGCCTTTCGGAGCTCATTTTGCTGTATGATTGTACAAAGGTGTTCAGTGAGTTGCTCTTTTATCTCAGTCTTGCGCTGCAGATCTAGCTTTGCTGCAATATATTCTGCTTCAGCCCTGTCAAACCGCTTCCTGTAAGGATGTGTATAAAGACAGGTCCATCAGTTTTCCACTGAAGAAGATATTCAAAAGAGGATCTAGAAACAATAAACTCCCAAACTGGGAATAAATATATAATGAAAATATGAATATTAATACTTTATAAACACTTGTCTACATGTTAGACAAACCAAGCAATGGCTGCTGAAACTTTCACAATAGCCTTACTTGGATTCACCTGATATAACATCTTATTCTGCATGAATAATTCTTTCCAAAGCTGTTTTTGAGTGAAGGCAGGCTAAAAGGTTAATTCAGTGGTATGCTAACCCCGGAGTGGGAGGATGGGGAGTCCTGATTTGTAGCGTTTACATTTCCAAGGTATAAATACTACCACCCCGTCCAATTTCAAGCCCCTAAGGTGGTATTAATGAATGCAGAATTGGAAAGATACACAAAATCCACATGAACCAGAGTAAGCTAGCTTGAGCACACAGTTGGTTAAATTTATGAGAAGAGAAGAGATGGAGAAAGTAGAAAATTGTATCTCGATTAATGAATTAGAAAAAAAAGAAAAATTCTGATGAAGGAAAAGAATATGGACAGTGGTTGGGAGATGAATATAAATGGGACAGAACACACCCAGCAAAGTGATACTGGGTGAGGGCAAGAAGTAAACATCAAGTAGAAAACCTCTGGATCGCTATATACAGGACTTCTCAACCTTGGCACTACCGACAATTTGGGCCATATAATTATTTGTTGTGAGAAACTGTGCTACACACTGCAGGATGCTAAACAGCATCATTGGCTTCTACCCGTTAGTTGCCAGTACTTCCCAAAAGTTTTGACAACCAAAAGTGTCTCCAGATATTACCAAATGTCCTTTATTGGATAAAAATGCTCTCAATTAATAATCCCTGGGTTAAGTTGTTCTCACTCTTTCCACTACTTCTCTTACACTCTTATAAGGAAATTTTACATATTTACACATGTATAAACTCTGTTGATAAGTAACACCGGTCTTATGTGTAGTAGGGCAATTCTACTGGAAAAGTCACCTTGCAATCTTCCTTTTTTTCTTTTGCATTAGGTCCGTACAAAAAGAAGAGTTATCGTATCTTCATTTACTGTCTTTGCCTTTTCTATACAATTTGTTGCTTTTCTTTCTGTCAACAAGAATGTCCTTTCTCTCTTGTAAGAAAAAAGGTTGATTTCCAACTAGTTCTTCAATTTCATTACCACTAGCAGTTGTGATGGCCACGTTGCTTTACCTGTTATGAGTGCCTACATCAACTTAATGTAGTAAGTAGCTTCTAGTCCAAGAGTTATAGCAAAAAAGAAACAGGTATATCTTCTAATTTAGGATTCTGTCTTGGAAGAAAATACAGTGAAAATAATAAACGGCTTTCATTTTAGACAACCCAGGGTTCAAAAACTTCCTTTGACATTTACCACGTGTACCCGTTTTGGTCAAAGGTTTTGGGGATGCAAAGAACCAGTCAAACTAGCTCAAGTAAAAAATTGGGTTTTATTGTAGGATAAAAGAGGCAATTTCATAGTCATGTCATCAGAATCAAAGGCTATTTTCTTCAATGCTTAGAAGCGACACATTTTCTCTCATTTCAGCTTTGAAACAGCCCAATATGGCCAACACTTGCACTCTATATCATATTCACTCCACTCAATCTCTCAATGATCCAATTCCATACTTTCAGATGAGAACCTGAGTTGGCCTGGCTCATCTCAGTTTAAATAGAACTCTTAATGTCAGGTCATCCCACAAACCACTGTTCAGCCTAGGGATTAAATGTACTAGAGTCGGTAGGCCATCTTTATTCTAATTAGGTATGCCCCAGGGTCAGAATCCTAAGTACAAAACACAGCCAGTTCCTGTGGATGGGGCTGGGGAAAAGGCATGCAATAACTGAAAATTCCAGTACAGTGACTCTGGGCAGTTACTTAAGCTCAGTCTGGGTTTATCTGTAAAACAATGATGATGATAATATCTCATAGGAGTTTTGAGGATTAAACAGTATAAATGGGGCAAGCTTCCATTCTTGTGCCTCAAGAAACAGAACTTCCCCTTTAGAGCACAGAATCAAAAAGTACTGTTGGTACATTAGTATGCTTGTATTTAAAATTAAGATTATGCAAAATTCAGGGATCTGGTATTTAAACTTGAAAACTCATTTATATAATGGTTGTTTATATTTCCTTTTTTTCCACTACAAATATAGTAAATGCAAGAATAAGAGCACCCATTATATTTCAATAACTCTCTATGTTAAAAGAATTACTCTAAAGGAATTCTGCTGGATACATAGTTCCCTTATTTCCATACTTTATAACATACCCTGTTTATGTAATGTTCTTGCAACAAGCCAAGAGCTCTGACATTCTCTATAGGTGTATGAATGCCCTGCCCTGACCCTGCCTCAAAACTCCCTTCTCTGCAAGTCTGTGGTCTCCTTCAGCCAGTCAAACTCAATTAGTAGAAATTTATAGTCTGGACTCATGAATACTGAATTGAAATTAACATCTGCAAATAGGTCCCTAGGTTTCCACCGATCTATCACCCTGGATAAATCACTGAAGATTTTGTATTCCGTTTATTTATTTAAAGTCCTTTTGGCCAGAAATACAAATATATATTCTCCTATAGAGTGATTTATGTTTAAAATATTGATTAGTTTCACAAACTGCACTACCAGCCTATGGTCAGGTGGGTAATACCAAATTAGTATATGATGACATTCTGGAACAAAATAATAAGAGCATTATACATAACATAGTAAGACTGAGTGAACTGGACTGTAATTATAGAATTGTTTTGTTATTTTAAAAAGGCATTGAATGATTTAATGAGTATTATTTTTAAAGGATTCTAGAAATTGTCTCTTTGTTTTGGTATCCCCTGAAATGTTTAAAAACTCAATCATTAACCCTCAGTATACCACTGGGTTCCATGGATCCACTTTTAGTTTTTCAGTTCCTTTTCCGAGCAGTTCTCACTATTTGTACAAATTAGCATTAGAGAAATCAAAAGATGAATGCTGTGGTAGGCTAAAAAAATGGCCTCCCAAAAATATTCACTTCCTAATTCCTGGGACCTGTGAATATTACTTTCTATGACAAATGAGTGAAAATTACCTTATATGGAAAAATACGTGATTAAGATAAATTTGAGAGGAGTTTATTCCAGATTATCCAGTTGGACGCTAAGTGTAATCACATGCATCTTTTTAAGAGAAAGGCAGAGGAAGTTTTGAGAGAGAACAAAAAGCAGTATAACTATGGAGACACAGAATGGAGTGGCATGGCCACAAGCCAACAGATGCCTACAGCCACCAGAAGTTGGAAGAGGCAAGAAATGGATACCTAGAGTTTTTGAAGAAATCACAATCCAACACCTTGATTTTGGATGTGTGGCCTCCAGAAATGCAAGACAAAAAAATTCTGTTGTTTTAAGTCACCCAGTTTGTGATTACTTGTTATGGCAGTCCTAAGAAACTAATACAAATGCAGAGACACATTCTACACTCTAGATGATAAAACTGATCATATGTGAAGTCTCAGATGAATCTTCAGAAAAACATATCCTAGGTGAATTTCTCAAACTTAAGAATCAATGAGTGAAAAATATATTTCTATGCGCAGAAGGAAAAATGATATTATCGTAGAGTCAATCATTTTAGTAGGGAGAACTTACACCCAATATTTTACAAGTATCTAGACCATCTGTGTTGCTATAAGGATGTAACTATTCTCTCAGCTTTTTATGTCTGTCATTCAAACATTACTTGATACAAAGACGGTTACCATGCTTACATTTTTATTAAAAATTTAAAACAAAGTTGTTTTACACAATCCCTTTTAATCTTACTTTAAAAAAAATTCATCAAGTGATTTAAAAATATTTGTCTGTGGGTATACGTTTGTGTGTATGACGGTGTCTATGAAACCTAGATGGTCAACAGTGACTTAAAAAATGTTCTACATGCAGTCACTCTGGATTTTTTATAAGCTGGCTGGCACAGAATATGGCAACATTGTAATCCTAGTGGTGAACAGCAGCAGTAGCAGCAGCAGCAACTCTCTCAAATTGGCTCACTCAAAGTGCTATTCTTCTCAAAGGTGTCTATCCAAACACTGCTCTACAGAAACCATTTTTAAAGCAAATTCTGGCCTATTCACTACCCAAGAACCTTTTGTGGACACAGCACTACACAAAATATTACAGAACTAAGATATTATTTTTATTAAAAGAAAGAAGAATCAAGGAAATCTCTCATAAAAACTGACTGTCCTAGGAATTATCTTCCACTCGAAATCTGGACCATAATATTATCCTACCAATCTGTAATTTCTCAGTAACCACAATGCAAATTAGAAAATGATACCTTAATCTTATGCATGAACAAGACACACCATGGTTCTAGTCACAATTGCCTGTTTCCCTGACTCAATGCAAGAGCTTCGACTTAAAAATAGCAGCACTCGGCCAGGCGTGGTGGCTCATGGCTATAATCCCAGAACTTTGGGAGGCTGAGAAGGCGGGTCACCTGAGGTTGGGAGTTCGAGGCCAGCCTGGCCAACATGATGAAACCCCATCTCTACTAAAAATACAAAAATTAGCTGGGCGTGGAGATGGGCACTTGTAGTCCCAGCTACTCGGGAGGCTGAGGCAGGAGAATCACTTGAACCTGGGAGGTGGAGGTTGCAGTGAGCCAAAATCATGCCACTGCACTCCAGCTTGGGAAATAAGAGCGAAACTCCATCTCTTTCTCTCTCTCTCTCTCTCTCTCTATATATATATAATATAAAGATAACGGCACACAACATCTACTTACATTCAATTATATCAATATTAGTACCATGAGAAACTGTCATCTGTTTACTTATTAAAGATGTAAAACCTTACTAAAATTTCATTTAGGATACTTACAGACTGTAGGATGTTTTCTCCTTTAGTAATCCCACCTTCTTTGTGGTTCTTAGATGGCCATAACTATAACATTTCTTATATAATAAAAAGCATCTTTCTCCAGTTTCCAGTAGGACAGAATTAAAATCAAATTACTTTTCTACTGAGGTACCTAGTACTGTACCTTGTAATATGAATTATTCATATAAATGGCTACAAAGGCATACAAATGTTCCTCTGGAAAACTTATATTACAGAGAATAAAATATGCTACAAATCAAGGCTTAGTTTAATGTTAAATAAAATCTGTTACCTCTTTTAATGACCTTATTAATGAAAACCTGGAACCTCTGGCTATCAGCTACTGGCGGCATTAACTTAGGCAGTTAATAAATAAAGACAACCATTAAGTCGAACAGCATATGGTCCAACAACAATCACAAAAATCACAAGGACAACCACTAGCCTCTTTCTTCAACACTCAACAGTTAATTAAAAACCACGATCAAGCATTTCCGCTTTAATAAATTGTTATATAAACATTCTGATGTTGTGGTTTACCCTGGCCTAATGAGGCATTCTGATTGATTTCTAGTGTAACAGAGAAAGATACAAAACTGAGTCATTAACACAGAATTCCCTTGTGAAAAAAGACAAACCAGGATGATTAAAGCAATGTTGAAAGGGCTGAAAACCCTGAAATTGGACATAATTTTTTGCCCTTTTATCTGTCTGCAAAGTCCATGTAATTCATTACATGTGTTAGTTCATTTTTAAAATACTCCATGGCATTTTTTTCTCTTTTAAAAAATGCAAATGGTTGAAACCAAGGAAACATATATCAAACCATTTCATACACAGTATAATTGAAAATAAAAGAGGAAAAATATTTCAAATTTGCAAAGACAGAGGATCTGCTTTAAAATATTCATAAGCTTTTAAAAAATAAACTAGATCCTCTTACTCTGATGAAAGTTAAAGTGAGAACTAAGCTTCAATTCTATAGGACCATATCAGGTATCAAAAATTTTAATGGAAAGAATACAGACTTGGTGTTAAAATAACAGTGTTCAGCAAATCACTCAGATATTTACTAGATCCTGAAAGATGAATAAAAAAACTTCCAAACATTAAATAGCTGATGGTTTAGCAGCAAAGACTAAAATGCAATAATAATGTAAATGTAAATAAATAATGCGAGAAAGCCACACAAACAAGGTTAACTAGTAGGGCAGAGTTAAAGGAGACTTGACTGAAGAGGAGACACTTGAATTAGCAGGAAGGAGGAATAAATGCAGCACTGAATGGGCTTGTTTTGAGGCCTAAATGATGATACATACATAAAAGCCCCTGGAACAGCTGGCAATAAACATTAATTAAATCATACTTCTTGTTCATATTTAACTTCCCCAACTCACCGAGCATATGAATAGTCTAAGCTGGCCTGATCAATCCGGTTCCTGAGAATTCCAATGTCAGCTGATACCATGTCATCTAAAGCCTGCAGCTCCTTCTGGATCCGCTTTAGTTTCATGGTCTCTGCCTGAGTTCTTTTGGATCTAGAAAATCAGGTATGTGAGTGGGAAAATAAGAACATTTTAAAACCATGTGTCCATATTCAATATAAGTGAAAAAGCAAAATACTGTGTATATGTTTACAATTTATATTTTAGAAGTTAAAAAAATCAGAAAAATTGAAATAAAATAAATGCTAGTTAACATTTGAATTTTCCAAATTTTGTATTTGCATATGTTTCATAAACAAAGCAACAAATAAGACTAAAAAAATTCAGCAAATAGTTCATTTGTATATTTATGTTCATTCTGTAAGGAGAACAAACACTAAAAGAATATATCTGCATTCTCTTCACATTGAAACATTCAACAGAGCTTTCCAAATTTCTAGTCTTTAATTCTTCTTCTCGCTAAGCCCATTTTCATTTGTTTGATACTTACCTGATATTAAGAAGAGACAGATGCCTATACTAAACCACATATACATCTGAAAACATCTATTTAGTTTTAACTTTCTTGGGACCCATTTCCCCAAACTTTTATTGCTTTGATTCTTGTTCTCTAGGAAAATGACTAGTCCCTAAAATTCTTTATGGAGCTGAACATGAAAACACTCATTTTCCTTACATAAAAGTATATCCAACCTCATCATCTCTCAATCCCCTCTCCCAAGTACAATATATACTTAAGAAATTGAACAAGCAAATACGAAAGCAACCCTTTAATCATGATCTCACTCATTTCAAATTTACACACACATTGTGAAGGAAGAAGAAAAATCCCCACATAAATCCACTATGTTACATAGCACAGTCTCTTGATTTCTATTCTAATGCATTTACCCTTCCTTTCTGCTTACAAAAGTTCACTTAACAGTATGATTCTTTTACTTCAAGTACTTCATTGTCCATTTATTAATAATTCAAACATGTTATATTTCCTTATACTTCTGTTTATACTGGTGCTTTCTGTCTAAAATCAAAAGCACTTATAAGAATTGCCAAGCCTGTACCTCTTTTTGTAAAACCACAGTAAACAGCCTTCCCATCTCTTAGAAATTGGAGACTACTAAAATGCTTTAATTATTTTTAAATAATCACTTATTTAAAAAAAAGAGTACACTACTCCTTTATCTGTTGGTTTTTTCCCTTGAATCACAGCCACTCGGTGAGTTGCATATTTCCTATGCTTTAAGAAAGATCAAGGTGTACCAGCAGTAGAAAAAGAAAATCATCATTTTTGAAACACACTCACTCCTCTTGTAGACAAAATTCTGAACTACTCTTATACCCATCCTCTTCTGTCCACCTCTTCTCCTGCCCCTACACATACTCTAGCCTCAAGCAGTAACAGTCTGACAGACTTTTCTGGAATTCTAAAAAGAAAATGCCACTAAATGCTCCCTTGCATTTAGTTTTCACTATTCTCCACCATTAATTTATTGACTAAGCTTAGTTTCCTAAGGCCGCAGGAAATTAGACAGAAACTACAAACTAAAAGGAAGGGCAGCAAGAGTGATAGGGGATGGGAAGAATGAGACAAATGGCAATGTTGTTGTGTGGGGCTGGGACAATGCTGTAAATGTGAAGGGGCTGCTGATAGACACTGGAAGGTGAAAACAAAACTAAATCTCACACAGTGCTCATAATAATGACCCTGAGTCATCAATGAAAAGTTAAACTATATCATGTATCTTCTACTTGTGGAGGTGGGACAAATTATTTAAGAAAAATGCCCACAGGAAACACAATTAAGATTCACAGGAGTTTGTCACTTATGTAGAAAACCTTATTCCTCTACACATCAAATGATTAAGGCCTCCCCACATAAAAATTAAAACTTGTATTTGTTGCTAATTTACATATACTGATGGCTATTTACTGCTTCCCTTACGAATGATGGTTAAAACTGGAAGCACTAATGAAGATCTTTAAGTTTTAACTGCAACTATATTTACAAATTTAATATGCTCTATGCTTAGAAAGTCCTGCTTAAAATAAATTATAACTGGAATTTCAGCATCACTTACAAAAGACAGTTTGTTTAGTTAGCCTTAAAAGTAATGGCTGAAGAAAAAGTATCAGTTTATTAGAAGAGACAAGGGAAAATAAATACAACACATGACAGAACTGGTTACAAGTTACAAACAGCCTCTCCTGGTTCAGGTGCCTCACCTTTCTGCAATAGCTTTAGCCAAAAGAGCTTTTTTACGTTTATTTTTCTCTTCCATTAGCTGTTGTTCTTGTTGGAGGACTTCCCAACGAGATTTTTCTTGCCTGGGAGCAAAAAAAGCATAAAAATGGGTTTATGAAAGAAACTGCTACCCTATCCCACACCTTACCACTCTCAGTCCCGTAAGTATAAAATTTAATCAAGAAGATTTATGTATATGTTCTTTCAAAAGTCCTCTTAAAAGAAACCCATCTGCAGTTCATTATTTTGTTCTAATGGAAACAAAGACTATGATCTGAAGTAAAGAGGCTTACATAAATTGGACCTCTGAAATCCATTATATGTATATAATCTAAGAACCCACAAACTGTAAGCCAGAATACTCTGGCATGTTTTTAGGAGTACAAAGAAATTTGTGTAAGTTAATTATGTATTATATGCAGAATGGAGATTAAAATAAATTGGTCTGTAGCTGACGTCATATTATTTATACCTTTTACAGTTTTCTATAAAGTCTCCACCACCCTAACACGCTTCAGACAATAACCAATGTTTATTTCATATATTAATATTTTCTTTCAATTTGTTCACTTTTTCCCAACTCTTAGACTTTTTTTTACCTTTTTTTTTTTTTTCCTTTTTGTGGAGAATGGGATCTCACTGTATTACCCAAGCAGGTCTCGAACTCCTAGGCTCAAGCTGTCCTCTCGCCTCTGCCTCCCTAAGTGCTAGGATTACAGGTGTGAACCACTATGCCCAGCCCAACTCAGACATTTTCAAACAAATTAAAACACTAAGACTAAGACTGGAATGCTGGGCTAAAGAAAAAATTCACAGATCTGAAAACATGAATTATCTTACAATCTGTCCAATTCTAAAATAAATATATTAAAACTTCCCATAAAGTCACGAGCTTGATGTCAACTCAGATTAAATAAGGAATTGGCAAAGCTATTTATTCCTGTCACTTCTTATAGCCATTATATCATGTCTCTATTCCCAAATCTAGTAACCACTTCCAAAATTGTCCTTTTCTCTCCATTCCTACACCTTCCACCTTAGTGTTGGGACTGGTCATCTCTCACTTCTATTGTAGGCATCTCCTCATCAGGCACCTTAGTTCCACAGCTCACCCTACACTCTCTCCCAGTGATCTACAACACTGACATCTGGAATTTCTCTAACCATTATTTTGATTGAGGCCTTTAGCCCTCACAGAGCTTAATGGTATCTTGCTGCATCAGTGAACTTGCTAGGCAGGCATCCCCTGCCTCAGATCCTTCCTCACTTCTTTAATTTTCTACTATTCATCCTCTGCTTCTGATTCTTCCTCATTTCTTTTGTTTGTTTGAGACAGAGTCTTACTCTGTCGTCCAGGCTAGAGAGCAGCAGCACAATCTCGGCTTACTGCAACCTCCACTTCCCAGGTTCAAGTGATTCTTGTGTCTTGGTCACCCAAGTAGCTGGGACTACAGGCATGCACCACCACATCTGGCTAATTTTTTTGTATTTTTGGTAGAGATGGGGATTTCCCATATTGGCCAGGCTGGTCTCAAACTTCTGGCCTCAAGTGATGCACCCACCTCAGCCTCCCAAAGTGTGGGGATTACAGGTGTAAGCCACCACACCTGGCCTCCTTCCTCATTTCTTTAATTCTCTACTATTCTCTGGCTTATCCTTTGCCACCTCTCCCAGAGAAATTAGGTTATCACTGCTGAGCATTCTCTACTACACAGCTTTCCTTTCTCCTCCTTAAAACCTCAGAATTTCTCCTTTACATGAACGGTTTTAATTACATGTCTTTTATGAAAATTCTTCCAAGTATCTAAAAAAAAAGAGTAAATTTCCCTATGACGTCCAATCTGAATTGTCCAGCTCAATGTAAATTCACCTCCTACTTGTCTCAGGCCTTTGTCGGTAAACTACACTTAGAGACACTTAAATGTATGCACTTGCTCAATGTAGGTTTCATAATTCATCTGGTTTTATAACTCTTGTCAAAATGATTTCTTAGTTGTAAACCCCTAGTGGTCAGGAAGCATTATAAACTCACAGGATAAAATCTGGACAGCAGAGATTAAAAAGATGTCAGTGATTAGTAAAAAATTAAAATGATACTTTGAAAGGAACTCAGAAAAGGGAAAACAGAGACAAATGTCATTCCTTCTCCTCTGTGAGTGATAAATCAGGAGGAAACAAAGAAATAAGAGTATATATTAAAACATAAGCTATCAAATAAAACATTCTAAGAATTTTTAAATCAAAAAATGGCATCTTCCACAAGAATAGTGTAGCTAAATTGTGAAGGCTGTTTCTAACACAAAGACAGTAAAGAAAGAATAAAAAGAAATCTAATGATGAAACGAGTTACATAATTAGTCCCCTAAATTTCCTTTACTCTCTCCTTTGACCATCCCTTCATGTCTCTCCACAAGTTCCAATTTCTGGGCCAACAGAAATAGTCTGGAAGTTGGAGAAAGGGGTCAATTTGGGGAGAAGCATTATGCATATAAGAACTGCTTCTGCTGAGTGTAAAGAATATAAACTTTGGATCCAGCCAGATTTATATGTAAATCTCAACTTTACTACCTACTAGCAGTGTATTAGCTTTAGGAAGGTATCAACTTTTCTGAGTCCCAGATACCTCATCTATAAAGTTTAAAGAATACGCATGCACTGTAAGGCTGTTATGAAGACTAAATAACAAAACATACACATTGCCTAACAGTGTCCAGCTTACATGTAGGTGGTAGCTATTTTTCAATAGTTTATTCACTACATTTCTAGGACTGAATATAAGACAGAGAAAATATTAAAATAAACAAATTATATTCCTCAAAGCCCACTGGGGAAAAATGGGTTACATTAAAAAGTCTTATAAACGTTTCATACAGACTTACTAACAATTCCACTTTCTTTTTCTCCAATTTGCAATCTGGCTTTGGAGGTAGAATGTCAGCATTGTTGTGATCATGGGAATTCTCAAGTCCCAGTTCCTTTGGTTGACTTTCATTGCCCTGTGGCTGTCCATCACCAACAGGAGAGGTGAGAATGAAATGACTAGGAAGAGTAGGGGAAGAAAAAGGTGGTTTTTGAAGGTTAACTCTCTGTTTTGGTGCTGAAAGCAGTTGCTCTGGAAGTAATGAGGTTGACCCATCTTGAAGCCCAAGTTTTTGGCTTTGCTCTACAAGGGCTTTTTCTCGCTGAAGTTGTTGTCGACTTTTCTTTGCAGGAAGACGTCGCTGTGGTTCAAATGGATCTATGTAAAAGAAAATAGAGAAAATTTTCTCTGGATGAGTAGCATATAATTATAATTCCCCTAAGAAAATAAAAAAATAACATTAAACTTTGATAATTCCAGCCGATCTCCCAATCTATTCTCTATCTTGAAAGCCTAGGGAAAACCAGCCATCTTCCTTAGAGTTTCAATAGTTTTCAGATCATAATGTTAATATTTAACAGAAACTGCCCATCTCTTAATTCATTTTCAGACAAAGGCCATCCGTCTGTGAGTTAGGTGGGTCACAAAGTGTTGTTTCTTTTTCAATCTGATTTCATAATTGTCAAAAGAAATCAACTAATCTTGACCAAACCAGGGAGATAATTGAATTATCTGGTTTTAAATTTGATTTACGGTTCTGTCTGCTCTCCCGAAACAAAATGGTGGTTGCATTTTCAAACGGGATTACCCTCTCTTAACTTTTAACAGCTTTCAGGGCACTTTGATACATATGTGATACCTACAAAGATGCTATAACAGGAATGTAATTGAGTAAAGTCTCTTATTTCTAAGAAGGCTAGTTAACCTTAAATTGTTTTCCTTCATTTTACAGAACAATCCAAGGTTGTACTCCCAAAGCCTAGTCAGGCTCTAATCAATGCATTCAAACTAATTTTAATAGTAGCCTGAGCAAAACAATAGAAGAACACAAAACAACCAGGGGGAAATATTTTTTAAGTTATAAATGAAATAATAATACTTCTATTATACTTTTTGGACTGTCCACATCAGTGTTAACATCTTAGGGCAGACAATTGGAGACTCTGACTGACATTCATACTATATTTAATAAGCTGTATAAATAGCATTCTCTTTAAAATGCCTGGGAAGTGAAATTATGAGTCCTTATAAATGAAAAACTCAAATGGGACTTTCAAATTCGGCATAGTGACTTTTGAAGCAAAACAAGCTTATTATTTGAGTTTCCCAAAGTGCAGTTGAAAGCTCTAGAGTCACAATTCCAGCTTTGCTTCTTCCCAGCTCAGTGACCTCAGGTAAGTCAATTATTTATTCAATATCTCAGTTTCCTCATCTATCAAACTGGTTGAAAAATTAACCTGCTCTACTCAATGCATGAAGCTGGTGTAAGAATTAAATGAGACAGGTACAGAAAATATTTTTTAAAAGACTGAAGTACTATCAAAAGCAAATGTTGTTGTTGATGTTAGCCAGAAACACAAAGTATCCTGTATCTTGCAACAAGAACACATTCTGGCCTCTGATCTTTATTAACACCACCAAAAAAAACATCACTTAGCCTGCTTACCTTCCTGTTGAACTCATTAGCTGAATTATTAATAGTTCCTCTAAAATTCAGTTAATAACTTATATTTTATTTTGTATTTTTACAGAACCTACCTACAAGACTGAAAATGCTAATCTTAAACAATAAGTAAATCAGGCCACTTAAACATAGAATATACTGTTACCCACACTGTATATTAGGGGCTGCAAATGTCAAGGAGACGGTGGTGAACTGAGAAGCATAAGTCTAGTGTAAAGGGGGCAATTTATAGTCACCTTTAGACAACTGCTATCATTAAAACATTTAGCTCGGCATAGCCAGATATTTTGATTTTTATAATTACAATTCAGACTTTATGCAAAATATCTTGATTTTTAAATGTAGGGAACTATATCAATCAGGAAAATCTAGATTATGCTGTAGGGACAAATCTTAGTGGTTTTAAACCACAAGGTTTATTTTTCATTAATGCCATGTGCCAACTAAAGGCTAACAGAGAGGTTTTGCTGATTAGTCTCTCAGGGCTCTAGGCTGACTGTACACCACAACACAGGGAGAAGAGCTCAGGAAGGTCTTGCTACAGCAATTAATTGCTCTGGCCCAGTAGTGACATTAACACTTCTGCTCACAATTCAATGGCTCATCTAGTACACGGAACTAACCCCAAACAAAGGCAACAAGTACAGCTGGCTTGGCAAACAACACAATGATTATCATCATTACTAATTTAAAAGAAATGTAAAGACTGGATAAAAGAAAGAGATAGAGAAGAAAGAAAGGAATGAAAGAGGGAGGGAGGAAGGGAAAGAAAAGACGCCAGGCAGGCAGGAAGAAAGGAGAAAAAAAAGGAAGAAGGGGGAAGGAAGGAGGCAAAGCTGAAAAGCCACATACATTTTTGGGTTAAATTAAGCCAGTGGGCTACCAGTTTGTGATATATGTTCCATATCCTTTATTTAAGCCCTTCCTTCTCTAATAGTCATATTGCATCTACGAATATTTCTAAAAAGTGTTTAGTTGTTTTAATTTTATAAAAAGGGTTTTTGTGCGGTACATCTATTTTACTTAATACTACACTGTAAATAGTCATTCATATTATCCATGTTGCAGCAGTCATTCATTTTGTTGTATAACATTTCATTGTGTCAATAAACTAGAGTCTACTGATCTTCTTCCACTGATGGACATTTAGGTTGGTTACAGGTTTTTGCTTTTGTAAATTTCAATATTGTGTCTCTTATTTTACATGTACAAGAATTTGCTTCGGATATTATCTAAGTAATAATATTTAGAACTACTGGGTCACAAAGTATAACTTTAGAAGAAATGTGAAATGCTTTCCAAAGTGTATTACCTCTAGTAATGTATAAGATACTGTGGATGCACTTTCTCTTTAATATACAATACTGTCAGATGTTTTAATTTTTGTCAATCAAATGGGTGTAAAATAGTACCTTACTGTGTTCTTGATTTGTAATTCTCTGCTCCTTGGTGGTGATCTCTTCATATTTCCTTTTCTAGGAAATATCTATTCATGTTTTTTGCTGACTTTTCTTTTGGCTTGTATTTTTCATATATTAGCAGAAAACAATTAGAAAATACAATTAAAAGAAAGATATTTCAATAACAGAAATTATCACTTATCTAGGAACAAATATAATAAAAGGATGTTTAATACCTTTACAGGGAAAACTCTAAAATTTATTGAGACTTTAAAGAAGTACTCAATAAATGCAGACATATACCATGTTATTGGTAATGCTAATAATATAAAATGAAATTTATCTAAAGATTCAATGAAATTGCAATCCAAATTCCTAATGGGTTTTCCATTAAATTTGGTAAAATTATTAAAATTTGTATATGAAAAGACAGAACATCAAGAATACTGGCCAGGTGTGGTGTCTCACGTCTATAATCCCAGCACTTTGGGAGGCTTAGGTGGGTGGGTGACCTGAGGTCAGGAGTTCGGGACCAGCCTGACCAATATGGTGAAACCTCATCTCTACTAAAAATAGAAAAATTAGCCAGGTGTGGTGGTGGACACCTGTAAACTCAGCTACTCCAGAGGCTGAGGCAAGGGAATTCCTTGAACCTGGGAGGCAGAGGTTGCAGTAAGCCAAGATCACGCCATTGCAGGCAACAAAGAGAGACTCTGTCTCAAAAAAAAAAAAAAAAAAAAAAAAGTATAGCAAGTCTTCTTCTAAAGAAGAGCTAGAGTACCAGACTACTAAGATACTAGGAATATTACGAGGCTTTACGACAGTGTGGTATTGGCACAGGAATAAACAAATGACCAGTGGAACAGAATAAAGATTCATACATGTAGGAAGCATTGGTATATGACAAAAGTAGGATGAAAATCAAAGGCAAAAGGTGAATTATTTAATAAATAGACCTGGGGGAAAATGGTTATCTCTATATTAAAGATAAAATCAGAGCCATATCTCATTATCATATAAAACAAAAGTTCTTAATAGAACACATAGATTAACATAGATCTTATAGTAGGAAATTGATTTCTTAAAATGCAGAAAATGTTGGCTATTTAAAAAAGGTTGACATGTTTGAATATATTAAAATTAAGGCCCGGCATGGTGGCTCATGCCTGTAATCCCAGAACTTTGGGAGGCTGAGGGGGGAGAACTGCTTGAGCCCAGGAGTTTGAGACCAACTTAGGGAAAACAGCAAGATCCTATCCCTACCAAAAAAAAAAAAAAGAAAGAAAGAAAGAAAGAAAAAGAAGAAAGAAAGAAAATTAGCCTGGTGTGATGGCACACACCTGTAATCCCAGCTACTTGGGAGGCTGAGGCAGGAGGATCGCTTGAGTCCAGGAGTTCAAGGTTATAGTCGGCTATGATCACGCTACTGCACTGCAACCTCGACAACAGAGTGAGAACCAGTCTCAAAAAATAAAACAAAATATTTTGTTTATTAAAAAGATAAAAGTGAAAAGACAAGTTAAAAACTGGGAGAAGATATTCATAATGTAATGGCAAAAAATCAGTATGAGTAATAACTCTTCTGAATAATTTAACTAGAAATTGACAGCATGTGGCTGTACTGTTTTCTTCCAATTTTTCATTATGAAATAGATCATACATCAAATATATGTATGTGTCACACATATACACACACACACACTCTTCCAACCTATATGAATTATTTAAAGAAAATAAGTTTAAGAAATAAAATATGACTATAGAAGTAACTACTGTTTAAGAATAGATATAATCTCCCTCTTAGAAGACACAAGAGAATTGTATTTCCTGTACCCCAAGTTATATTACTTGCTTTTGGTAAATAAAATGTAAGTAAGAGTGACACATGTCATTTACTGATGAAAGCATTTAATTGCCAATGTTCAATTTTCAATTGTCTTTTTTTCCTACCATGGTGAACTCCTACACGACAGCACCAAAAGATGGAGTGACCGTGGAACACAGTCACCTGCCAAACCCACATTAAACATGAAACTAGAGTGAAAACCAAATATTTATTTTAAACAATTGACATATTACGGCTATTTGTTACTTTAGCTTAACTTGCCTTAACCTGATTTCATAATTATCAATACCTCTGAAATTCCCTACATATTTGTCCCTCCCTGATCACATTCCCTTGCCTCCCCACCATATACAATCATACGTCACTTAACAATGGGATACATTCTGACAAATGTGTTGTTAGTCAATTTTGTTCTTGTGCAAACAGCAGAGAGTGTATGTACACAAACCTAGATGGCATAGCCTACTATATACTTAGGCTATATGGTCCACCCTTTTCCTCCTGAGCTCCAGACCTGTACAGTATGTCACTATACTGAAGACTGCAGGCAATTATAACATAATGTTATTTGTGTATCTAAACATAGAAAAAGTACAGTAAAAACAGAGTATTACAATATTACCAGATCACCACTGTATATGTGGTCCACTGCTAACTGAAATACTGTTATGGAGTGCATGACTGTATATTTATACATACAGCTGACTCTTGGTATATGAGGATAATTGATTTCAGGATCCTCAGGTATACCAAAATCTGCACGTACTCAAGTCCCACAGTTGGCACTGTGAAAACCACATATACCAAAAGTTGGCCCTCCATATACTCAGGTTTTGCATCCCCCCAATACTGCATTTTTAAAATGCACATTTGTGTTTAAGTGAACCCTCACAGTTAAAACCTGTGTTGTTTAAGGGCCAAGTGTAACTAAGTATACTGTATTAACAAACATGTTAATGCATGTGGCTACAGTTAATATATTCCCACCAGCTGTACAGTAGCCTACTAGATGAGTATACCATGATATATTTATCCATTCCCTTGTTAATGAACACTTTGGTTGTTTCCAATTTCTTAATATTATAAACAAGGCTATTAACAACATTTTTGACCACGTTCCTCAACGCACACACAGGGGTCTTCAGAGTACTATTGTTCTTATTTTTGCTGGCAACCAACTCCATCTTCCTAGACTATTCAATATATTTTTAAGGACAGAGAACAGCTAGAAGTGGCCTTAAAATTAAAGAACCAAATCTTCTAATTTTACAAATAAGGAATCCAAGGTGAAAAGATTTAGAGGCAGAGCCGGGAGTTCTATATGCCAATCACTATGTTGGGCTATGAGAATACAAGGATGTCAACATACTTTCCGTCCTCGAGGTGGTCACAAACTAGTGATTTGGTTTCCACACTCTACAGTGGGCCCTGAAGTTCAGGTCCTTACCATCCTCCATCTACCCCCAATTGCAGAGATATTTCACAACAGACTTCTAAAAAATGAACATACTGTTTAATTTAGATTTTTATATTAAGTCGTCTTTACCCTGGAAAATGCACCTCTGCTAACATACAACCTTTGTGAAATATTCCCAAGCTCCATCCAATCCTCAGCAGAGTGAGTTTCCTCTTGTCTCTGAAACAAGCTCTTGTAATATCTACTATCACATAATTTTATGATTTGTCTTCTCATGAGACTACTGGAGTCATGAGAGGTCAGGGCACTTGTACCCGGTATATCAGAGTAAGTGAATGGATGGTGAAAACACAGAGTAAAAGAATTTAAGTATATCAAGCAACACAGAGTCAATTAACCATATGGTGTGGTATAACCTTTATGATAGTTTTTAAAGTCACCTGGACCAGTCAAAATGTCCCCAGTAGATACAATCTACATTGGCCCTATCGTACTAATTTACTTCTTTTCCTACTTGTCTGCCCTAGATTATTCTCACATCTGTGCTAAAAATGCAAAAGCTACCAGAGCAACATCCAATTTCCCCACAAACACTGAATAAAAGATTCATTTCATTTTCTCTCAAAATAAAGTATTTGAATTAAGGTACCAAGAGCGATGTAAACTTGTCACAGAAACTGTGTGGACTACCAGGATAACTACACAGATCATTGCGAAATTTCAACCACAAGGAAAGTGCAAGTAATATTAGTAAGTCTTCTACAAACAGTCAGCAATTCCTTCATCAAAAACAACAACAACTGTACAAGCCCATTCAATGATTACTCTATAAAGCCAGAGTTAGGAACAGTTAGGGAACCAGAAATAAAGCTACACACCTATAATACAACCATCTGATCTTTAACAAAGATAAAGCCAGAGACAGAAGCTCAAGATTAGCTTACTCCAAAGTCAGTAAGACTGTATGTATATAAATAAATCAAGTCTTCACATCTACCCTCTCAAAGACGCTTTTGGTTTGCGGATTCTGAAAAACTGGAAAGAACTGCAAAAATCATCTGGCAACCAGAAGTGAATGCAACACTCCAGGTGAATTGTGAAAAGTACTGAATTTTTGCCTTTATTCAGATGCCTGTGATTTTTTTTTTTCCAATCTGCTTCTATAAATTCATCACAATTCTAGTATGGTGTGTGCCGCTCCTCCTTCCTTTACCCCGACCCTAACCTTCCAACCGTAGATGCGTGCAGCATTCCTTCCTAAGGGAGACACCCCAGCTATAGGCGCACTTCCTCTCCCAAGTCCCATTCCCTTCAGAAGGAAAGAGTCAGATCCCTGCAGTGGATTTCCGGGCCCTCTTTCCTAAGGGAAGATCCCAATCCTCTGGCTTGCCCCTTCCGCAGTGGCTCCCAGTACTGCCACCTCTGAAATCTCCTCAATACAATCCACACCTAACGGCGCCTTCCGCTAACACAAACTTAGCCACTTCCACGCCCCCTTCCCCCGCCAACGCTGCATCCCCGCCCCTTCCCCTTAAGACCCAAGAGTTTAACCACTGCAAACCCATCTTGTTACCTTTAGTCTGCTTTAGTCTCCTCAACTCCTCCTCAGAGAAGCCTGCCCAACCCTGCGCCATCGGCCGGGGACACCGACACCCGCAAATCCGCCCAAATCTCAGAGCCTTGACTGCCAACACGGCTACCCAGCACATCCGGGTTTTTCCTCGGCCGCGGCCAATCAGCCAATCAGTGCGTCGGGCTCCAAACACAAGGCCCTTTCGCTCCCGGCCTCAGGGTCCGGCTCCCTTCCAGGCTGCCTTCGACAGTGCCTGACAAACTGCCTAAGGAAAACTTTCCCTTGGCTTGCCTCTGCTCGCTCGCTCTCCCTCTCTCGTTCTCATTGTTGTTGGTTAATCGCTTCAGGAGCTAAAGGGGGAAATGGCAATGGGGATGAGGGTGGAGATAAATAGGTATTTGGGAAGGGGCTACGAGTCGGTGGCGGAAACGGGAGAGCAAAGTGCCTTTGGGGTCCTGTACCTGTGGGGCGGGAGCCGTGCGCTTCGTGGCTCTTAGTTTGCCCGGAAATCCGTGTGTTTGGCTGGGAGTGTGCACGGCGCTGGAGGCGTCCTTCAGATTGACCCAAGGAAATAAGATTTAGGATTTTGATGATGAAGAAACATTTAAAAGGGGTGGGGTATAATGAACGAGAAAGGAACAGGCATAACCAGGTCTCTCGCAGGCCGGTGCGTCTCCCAGATTTCTTTTGCTTGTGGGTTGTTTCCTTTGTGAATGATTCTAATATGTAACCTTTCTCCTAAGGGATTTTATTTTATTTATTATTATTATTATTATTTTTGAGATGGAGTTTCGCTTCTGTTGCCCAGCCTGGAGTGCAGTGGCGCTATCTTAGCTCACCACAACTTCCGCCTCGGGTTCAGGTGATTCACCTGCCTCAGCCTCCCGAGTAGCGGGGATTACAGGCGCGCGTCACCACGCCCGGCTTCAGTTTTGTATTTTAAGTGGAAACGGGGTTTCACCGGTTTAGCCAGGCTGGTCTCGCACTCCTGACCCCAGTTGATTCGCCCGCCTCGGCCTCCCAAAGTGCTGGGAATACTGGCGTTAGCCAACGCGCCAGGCCAGAATTTCATAAATGTCTCCCCTTTAAATCTATTTTTCAGAGAAGACATTGTAAAATGTCGGCGCTGGGGAATGGGAAAGCATTTCTTAGTGTCCTGTAGGGAGTCCTAATACAGTAGTTTGGCTTCTGCCTTGAGCACTAACCTCTCTGAGATCCCATTTCCTTATTTGAAGTAGGGTTGCAAAGATTAAAAGATGGAAGCGTTGTCAAAATGCACATAGATGGGGATGATTTAAAAGAGACCTAGTTATTCTGTTTTTCATGGTTCTCTTTAACTATTTTTGCACTAAGAACAAAACACCTAATCTTGGCTTACATTTTAAAATACTTTTGGCTTTAGTGTGTTATTTTTAAACAAAATGAAAGAAAGGAATAAAGTGCAAAATAAAACACCACGTCAAGAAAAAAGTTGAAATGAGTACTTAAGATTTAGTAAGTGATCAAAAAGTGAAGGATGTTTGGAATTTCCTGTGTAAATTTTAGCTTTTAAACTTAAAGTGGTTTCTGAAATTTGGGGACGCTGCTGATGCTTCATTTTAAATGCGTACTCATTTTTCATAACATTAAACAATTAAAATGCCATCCAAAAGGACTGGAGAAGACAGTTCCCTCCAGTTTCTGAACATAGACTAAATACATTCAAGTTATAGATTATCTAGCTCCAAAGTAGTAGATGGGGATCAGTGGCAATCTGGTAGTTAATTTAGTTTCCCATTTTCAGGCAACTGCCATCTAATTCATCTAATAACAGACCACCTTGTGTGCCCCATGTTGAATTTTATGCATAAATGTTCTTTAGTTCACTCTAGGGGAATTTCAAAAATCCGTAATCTTAGTAGAGATGTAAATTAGGATATTTTAAAAGGTCTTGCATTGGCCCTTAATGAGAACCAAAGCAAAAGTGACATATAGTAAAATTTAATAAAATCCATCTGTATAAAGTTAAAATTTCCGGTTTGCTAGGTTCTAAATCTCCTGTTTGTTGTTTCTCTTGGCTCTCCCTTGTGGTGGCTGGTTCCTTCAAATGATGTGTAATATTTAAGTGGAATTTGTCTTCAAAGTTCTTTGTT
Organism: Alouatta palliata; assembly: GCA_004027835.1. NCBI lineage: Eukaryota > Metazoa > Chordata > Mammalia > Primates > Atelidae > Alouatta > Alouatta palliata. The sequence goes on along the minus strand of PVKV010000927.1, from coordinate 205,305 downwards.
CTGCAGAAGTCTTCTCTTCCCTGGGTTGAGAAAGTATCTCTACAGATTGGTTTTTTTGGTCCTAAAATTTCAGTTGTTTTAAATCAGATTTACGCTAAATTTTTTCAGCTGCTACTGTAAATTTGGATCTTGGGTCCTACCCCCATATATGACACAGGACTCAGGTGTCAGTTTTTTAAGTGCCTTTAGATATACACAAATTATACACGACTTTATTTCAACAGTGTCTTCAAATATGTGTATGAATCCCAGTCCCTAAGATCTATATTTGGTTAGAATCCCTGTTTCTACATGTCTTTAGCTTTCTTTTAAGTTCTATGATGTATTTTTTGATTATGTAAATAAAAACATAATAGTAATATTACTCACAAATAACAAGCATCCTTACTGCTTTTCCAAAAGCAACAGTCTTAAGTTTTTTTGTTTTAAAGACTGGGTCTCACCCTGTCACCTAGGCTGGAGTGCAGTGGCGTGGTCTTCGCTCACTACAATCTCTGTCTTCAGGGCTCAAGCGATCCTCCCACTTCTTAGCCTCCAGAGTAGCTGGGGCTGTAGGTGCCCACTACCATGCCTGGCTAATTTTTATATATTTTTTTGTAGAAATGAGGTTTTGCCATGTTGCCCAGGCTGGTCTTGGACTCCTGAGCTCAAGCAGTTTGCCTAACTGGGCCTCCACGTGCTGAGATTACAGGCATGAGTCACTGTACCTGGAGTTTTTTTAATCTTCTGTGATCACATGGTCTATGTTTAGAGACTCTCAGCTTTATTTCACAATCTTGTATTCAGATTATGTGTAGGAATCCCAATCCCCAGGACCTATTTCTAGGTAGAGACCCCCCTTTCTACATCTTTGCTTTCTTTTTTTAAGCTCTATGATATATATTTTTTTGTTTACATAAATAAGAACATGTTATACAGTATTTGGCATTTTTATGTGTTTGTGGAAGGGGACCATCTATGACAATTTAGATGATAATATCTTCAGTTGATTCTCCATCAGAGCGACTAGAGTAAAAATGAAAACTAATCATGTCCGTACCCTGGTCAAAACTGTAAAATGCCTTCCCAGCACACTGAATAAAATCCCAGTTCCTGCATGATCCTACATGATATCACCCCTGTCTACCTCTCTTACGTGATCATTAGGCTGTCTTTCCCTTTACTCTGCACTCCCTATAATCCAGCCAAATTTTTCGTTGGGATTTTAGAATACACTAGACTCATTTCTACTACCCCTTGCCCCACTACCTAACCAGGGCGTTCCCAAATGCTGTCCTTTAATTACTATCTTTCCCTTGTCTGGCTGGCTCTTCCTGCTTCTTTACATTTTGGCCAAAAATATTCACATAGACATTCTTTGACCACCCTAAGTAGCACCTGCCCATTTCTATGTTCTTTATAACTTTTACAGCACTAATTAAAATTTCTCATCTCTTCTGTCTACAGACTGAGCTCCCTGCTTTACCAGCATTTATCTTGGAATGTAAAGTGACCTATCTACTTTCCTTATGTATACTGCCAGTTGCCTGTCTTCCTTTCCTGTCCCCTGCCTGACTCTTCATTTCTACCTGAGACTTGGGGATGTATGACTGCCTTTCTGACTTACCCGGAATCTGTAAGTAAAAATCTTTGAACTTATTTCTTATTGTGGTGATGTATTGAATTTGTGCCTTCCATCTGAAGAAAAAGGGGCTACCCCAGACCAAGTTGGAATGCCCCAGAGAAACACAGATTGGACTTCCAGTGCCAGATCAGTGGTGAGAAAGGCATAGAGTGAATGTGGGTCAGACAAGAGCCACAGTGGTGTCTGCCAGTATAAACAAGATTCCCCTGTGAGGGACCCCCTGGTTGTGGGTCAGACAACTAGGCTGCCCATCAGGTAAAAGAAGTATACTATGAAAGGCACTCTGTAAACACCCATATCTAGTTTCCCTTCATTTCTTGTAAGATCAGAGTTGCAAGCCACTATGGTACTACAACCCCAGTTTAGCTCTGGGCTCTCAAAACAATAGGTCTTGCACATCTGTCAGATTTATTTTAAGTAGTTAATGATGCTAGTGTTATATTTAATTTCAGTTTTTAATTAGTTTGTCGTTTATACCTGCTACAGTCTTAATTTTGGTATACTTCATAAAATTCATATTCTGGAACTTAATCCTCATGTCACAGTATTAATAGATAGGGGCTTTGGAAGGTAATTAGATCACGAGGGCCCTGCCCTCATGATGGGCATGGGATTAGTGACCTTATAAAAGAAGCCTGAGGAAGTCTGCTTGCCCCTTTCGTGTGAAAATGCAGCATCAAGATTCCATCTCTGAAGCAGAGAGCAAGCCGTTACCAGACACCAAATCTGCCGACACTTTGGTCTTGAACTCCCCAGCCACTGGAATTGAACAGTAAATTTCTGTTGTTTGTAAATTATCTAGTCTAAGATATTTAGTTATAGTAGCCAAATGAACTAAGACAATATAGAAATAAAATAGAATCATATTGTTGACCCTGCATCCTCTAACCATGATAAACACATTTATTAGTTGTAATAGCAGTTTTTGGTAGATTGCATTGGATTTTCTACATAGACAATCATGTCTTCAAATAAACAGTTTTACATCTTTTTTTTCTAGCCTAGTTGCTTTTTATTTCCTTTTTTGCCTTATTGCACTGGCTAGACCGACCAGTACATTGTTGAATAGAAGAAGCGAGATCATATACCCTGACTTGATTCTGATCACAAGGGAAAAACATGAAGTCTTTCAGCATTAAGCATGACGTTAACTTCAGGTTTTTTATTAATGCCCTTTATCAGCTTATGAAATTCCTTTCTGTTTCTTGTTTTCTGAGAACCTTTCTCAGAATGGATAATAGATTCTGATGCATGCTTTTTTTGAGTCTATTGATATGATGATCATATGATTTATCTCTTTCAGATTGTTAATATAGTTGGTTGCACTGAATGATTGGCCATTATTACACCAATCTTGTATTTCTGGAATAAACTCCACTTAGACATGATATATTATCCTTTTTATATGTTGTTGGGTTTAATTGTTAATATTTTATTTAGACATTTTACATATGTTCATGAGGGATATCTGTTTGTAGTTCTGTTTTTTGTAATGTCTTTGTCTGGTTTGGGATCAGGGTAATACTCTGCCGCTATGAGTTGAGAAATAGTCTCTCAGATTTTTTGACAGACTGTGTACCATTGATACAGAATTTACCAGAGAAGTCATTTGGAGTTTCCTTTGTGGGAAAGTTTTTAAGTCAAATGTAATAACTTTAATAGTACAGGGCTATTCACATAATCTTCTTGAGTGACTTTGGTGTTTTTCCTCTTATTTGTCCATTTTATCCAAGCTTTTCAGTGTATTGGGATAAAGTTGTTCATAATACTCTTTCATTGTGCAATAAAGAGTTAGTGGGCTTGGGATGCTCAAACCCTGCACTTGCCAAGGAAAAGACTAGCTTTTGACTGGCTCCTAGGAGATAAGCTTGAAACTTTTAGAATATCCCACCTGATAAGATCATTTTTATATATCTGGAGCTTTTGGCCTTACCAGATAGTTCATGCTAACAACGTGATTTACAGTAAATGGCTGTTTTTATGTGTTTTCCTGAGCCATGCTGTGTCAGTTTGATGTCTGGAGGGGCTGGAGATTGGGTAGCTGAAGTCAGTTATATGAGTGATCTCTACCTATGTGATTGATTCCCCAATAAGAACCCCACATATCAAAATGAGCTTCCTGGTTAGCAATTAATACTTAGTATGCATTGTCACATATAATTGCTGGGAGAATTAAGCATTGGCCGTACAAATATGCTAGAAGAGGACAACTGTAAGCCCACACCTGATTTCTCCTGGACTCTTCCCTCTGTGTCTTTTGCCTTTGATGATTTTAATCTGAATCCTTTCATTGTAATAAACTGTAACTGTGAGTATGACTGCTTTTCTCAGTTCTATGAGTCTTTCTGGCAAATCATCAAACCTGAGGGTGGCATGGAGACTTCTCATATACTTATTATTCTTTTAATATTTCTAGACTTCATAGTGATTTTGCTTCTCTAATTACTGATACCGGTTAATTGTGTGTTCTCTCTTTAAATTTTTTTTTTTTTTGTCACTGTCATTAGAGGTTTATCAGTGACAAGCTTTTGGTTTTGTTGAACTTTTCCATTGTTTATTGGTTTTATATTTTGTTGATTTCTGCTCTAATCTTTACTGTTATATTTCTTCTGCTTTCTTTGGATTTCATTTGCTCTTCTTTTCCTAGTTTCTTAAGGTGGAAACTGAGGTTATTAATTTAAAACTTTTATTTTTTTCTAAATAAGTGCTTAATGCAATAAAATTTTCACTAAGTATCACTGTAACAGCTTCCCATGAATTTGGTATGCTATGTTTTAATTTTCATTAAATTTAAAATTTCTTTTTATTTTCTCTTGATTTTTTGAGTGATGGATTATTTAAGATTTTATTATTTAGTCTCCAAATATTTTGGAGATTTTCTAGAGACCTTCCTATTATTGATTCCTATCTTTAGTTCCCTGTCATAAAAATTTAATTTGATAATTTGAATCATTTTAAATTTATTAAGACTTCTTAAATGACTCATAATATAGTTACCCTTTAAAAATGTTCTGCGTTCAAATGAAGTGAAAATGTATTCTGCTGTTGTTAATTGGATCATTCTATTAGTGACAAGTTGGTTGATTTTGGTTGATTAGGTTTTTTAAGTCTTCTATATCCTTACTCATTTTTTGATTCCTTGTACTATTATTTATTGAGAGATGAGAAATACCCTATAATAACTGTAGTTTTGTACATTACTTCTTACAGTTATGTCAGTTTTGTTTAATATATCTTGAAACTCAGTTATAACAGGTGAATGAATGTATTTGTATGTCTTCCTGATTCTTTGACTCATTTATCATAATGAAATGATTTTTTTCTCCCCCCTAGTTTTGATCTGAAATCTACTTTGTCTGATATTAATATAGCCACTGTAACTTTCTTTTGCTAAATGTTAGCCTTGGTATTTCTTTTACCTCTTTCCTTTTTCTAATGACTGTATCTATTTCCTTTGTAAACTTATTAGCTATACTCTTCATTATTTTAGTGATTGCTCTAGGGTTTTGGTGTATGTGTTTTTAACTTAACATAATCTATCTTCAGGTAATATTATACCACATGTACCATAAGAACCTTATAAATGTATACCTCCACTTTTTCTCTCCTAGCCTTTATGCTATTGTTTCATACCTTTTACTTGTACATATATCTTAAAATCCACACTGCAATGTTATTATTTTTGCTAAAATAGTAAGTTTAATTTTTAAGCAGATTTAGATAAAAATATATATTTACACATGAAGATAAAATTTTCTGCGGTCTTCATTTCTTTGTGTAGATTCATATTTCCATTAGGCATCATTTTCCTTCTACCTGGCAGGCTTTTTTGGTTGTTGTTGTTTAGCATTTCTTACAGTGTGGGTCTGCTATTGATTAATTCTTTCAGCTTTTGTCTATAGGAGAAATCTTTATTTTGCCCTGGTTTTTGAAAGACATTCCATTAGATGTAAAATTCTGGTTTGACTTTTTTTCATTACTTCATTCTCTTCCACTCTTCTAGTTTGCATTGTTTCTCATGAGAAATTTGTATCATCCTCATCTTTGCTCCTTCATACATAATAAATGTTTTTTCTTTGTCTTTTAAGATTTTTACTTTATCACTGTTTTTGATCAATTTGAATATGATGTACCATGGTGTAGTGTGTAGCTTGCTTGATTTCTTCCTTTTTTCTTTCTTTCCTTCTTTTTCTTTCTTGCTCTTGCTCACTTTTCTCTCTTTTCTTTTCTTTCCTCCTCTCCCCTCCTCTCCCCTCCTCTTCCTTCCCTTCTGTGCTTGGGGTTCTTTGAAATACTTGAATGTCCAGGTTTATAGTTTTCATCAAATTTGAAATTTTTCTGAGCATTATTTCTTTAAATATTCTCCATTTTTCCTTCTTTTTTCCTCTTCTTTTGGATCTTCTATTACATGTTAGCTACTTTAAGTTTTTCTGTAGCTCACTGATGTTCATTTCATTTTTAACATCTTTTTCTCTCTCTTTGCTTCATTTTGTTTAGTTTCTATTGCTAAATCTTTAACTTCACTAATGTTTTAAATATTTTCTTGTCTAATGTCTAATCTTTTATTAATAGCATCTAGTATATTTTTTATTACGGACGTAGTTTTCATCTCAAGATGTTCAATGTAGATATTTTTTAATCTTTGATTATTTAAGGTATTTTATAACTTTTTAACTTATGGAATACAAGAATGACAAATATTAATATACGTGTCTGCTGATTCTAATAACTGTGTTATTTCTAGGTACATTTCAATTCATTGATTTTTTTACTCATTATTTATATTTACCTACTTCTTTGCATGACTGGTAATCTTTTGTTTGATTCAAGACATTGTCAGTTTTACCTTGTTTGGTGCAATTTTTTTTTCCTATAAATATTTTTGAGCTTTGTTCTGAGATACAGTTAAGTTACTTGAAAATAGTCTTGGCCGGGCACAGTGGCTCACGCCTGTAATCCCAGCACTTTGGGAGGCCGAGACGGGCAGATCATGAGGTCAAGAGATTGAGACCATCCTGGCCAACATGGTGAAACCCCATCTCTACTAAAAATACAAAAATTAGCAAGGTGTGGTGGCATGTGCCTGTGGTCACAGCTACTCAGGAGGCTGAGGCGGAAGAATTGCTTGAACCCAAGAGTCAGAGGTTGCAGTGAGCCAAGACTGCACCACTGCACTCCAGCCTGGCAACAGAGCGAGACTCCATCTCAAAAAAAAAAAAGTCTTACTTTTGCCTGTGAGATGGGTTTCCTGAATACAGCACACCGATGGGTCTTGACTTTTTATCCAATTGGCCAGTCTGTTTTTTTTGATTGGAACATTTAGCCCATTTACATTTAAAGTTAATACTGTTATCTGTAAATTTGATCCTGTCATTTTGATGCTAGCTGGTTGTTTTGCCCGTTAGTTGATACCGTTTCTTCATAGTGTCTACGGTCTTTATAGTTGGTATGGTTTTGCAGTGCCTGGTACTGGTTGTTCCTTTCCATGTTTAGTGCTTCCTTCAGGAGCTCTTGTAGGGCAGGCCTGGTGGTGATGAAATCTCTCAGCAGTTGCTTGCTTGTACAGGATTTTATTTCTCCTTCACTTATGAAGCTTAGTTTGGCTGGATATAAAATTTTGGGTTGAAAGTTCTTTTCTTTTAGGATGTTGAATATTGATCCCCACTCTCTTCTGGCTTGTAGGGTTTCTGCTGAGAGCTCCACTGTGAGTCTGATGGGCTTCCCTTTGTGGGTAACCTGACCTTTCTCTCTGGCTGCCCTTAGCATTTTTTCCTTCATTTCAACCCTGGTGAATCTGATGATTATGTGCCTTGGGGTTGCTCTTCTCGAGGAATACCTTTGTGGTGTTCTCTGTATTTCCTGTATTTGAGTGGTGGCCTGCCTTGCTAGGTTGGGAAAGTTCTCATGGTTAATATCCTGAAGAGTGTTTTCCAGCTTGGTTTTGTTCTCTCTGTCACTTTCAGGTACACTGATCAAACGTAGATTTGGTCTTTCCACATAATCCCATATTTCTTGGAGGCTTTGTTCATTTCTTTTCACTCTTTTTTCTCTAATCTTGCCTTCTTGCTTTATTTCACTGAGTTAATCTTCAATCTCTGATATCCTTTCTTCGATTTGGCTATGGAAACTTGGGTATGCTTCACAAAGTTCTTGTGCTGCGTTTTTCAGCTCCTTCATGTTGTTTATGTTCTTCTCTATGCTGGTTAATCTCATTAGCTTTTCATCTAACCTTTTTTCAAGGTTCTTACTTCTTTGCATTGGGTTAGAACATGTTCCTTTAGCTTGGAGAAGTTTGTTATTACCCACCTTCTGAAGCCTGCTTCTGTCAATTCATCACACTTATTCTCCATCCAGTTTTGTTCCCTTGTTGGTGAGGGGTTGTGATCCCTTGGAGGAGAAGAGGTGTTCTGGCTTTGCAAAGACACACACAGGCTCAAAATAAAGGGATGGAGGAAGATTTACAAAGCAAATGGAGAGTAAAAAAAAAGCAAGGGTTGCAATCCTAGTCTCTGATAAAACAGGCTTTAAACCAACAAAGATCAAAAGAGACAAAGAAGGGCATTACATAATGGTAAAGGGATTAAAGCAACAAGAAGAGCTAACTATCGTAAATATATATGCACGCAATATAGGAACACTCAGATACATAAAGGAAGTTCTTAATGACCTACAAAGAGACCTAGACTCCCACCCAATAATAGTGGGAGACCTTAACACCCCACTGTCAATACTAGATGGATCAACAAGACAGAAAATTAACAAGGATACCCAGGACTTGAACTCAGATCTGGACCAAGTAGACCTAATAGATATCTACAGAACTCTCCACCACAGAACCTAGAAGAATGTACATTCTTCTCAGCACCACATCACACTTATTCTAAAATTTACCACATAATTGGAAGTAAAACACTCATAAGAAAATGCAAAAGAACAGAAATCATAACAAACATTCTCTCAGACCACAGTGCAATCATATTAAAACTCAGGATTAAGAAACTCACTCGAAACTGGACAACTACATGGAAACTAAAAAACCTGCTCATGAATGACTACTGGATAGATAATTGAAGTGAAGGCAGAAATAAAGATGTTCTTTGAAAGCAATGAGAACGAAGACACAACATAACAGAATTTCTGGAACACATTTAAAGCAGTGTCTTGAGGGAAATTTATAGCAATAAACGCCCACCAGGGAAGTGAGGAAAGATATAACATCGACACCCTAATGTCATGATTAAAAGAACTAGAGGAGCAAGATCAAACACATTCAAAAGCTAGCAGAAGGCAAGAAATAACTAAGATTAAAGCAGAACTGAAGAAGATAAAGACACAAAAAACCCTTCAAAAAATAGACTGCTAGCCAGACTAATAAAAAAGAAAAGAGAGAAGATTCAAATAGATGCAATAAAAAATGATAAAGGGGAGATCACCACTGATTCCACAGAAATACAAACTACTGTCAGAGATTACTACAAACACGTCTATGCAAATAAACCATTAAATCTAGAAGAAATGAATATATTCCTGGACACTTACACCCTCCCAAGACTAAATTAATTCCTGAATAGACCAATAACAAGGTCTGAAGTTGAGGCAGCAATTAATAGCCTACCAACCAGAAAAAAGTCCAGGACCAGACGGGTTCACAGCTGAATTCTACCAGATGTACAAAGAGGAGCTGGTACTATTCCTTCTGAAACTATTCCAAACAATACAAAAAGAGGAAATCCTCCCTAACTCGTTTTATGAGACCAATATCATCCTGTTACCAAATCCTGCAGAGACGCAACTGCAAAAGAAGATTTCAGGCCAATATCCATGATGAACATTGATGCAAAAGTATTCAGTAAAATACTGGCAAACCAAATCCAACAGCACATCAATAAACTTATCCATCATGATCAAGTCAGCTTCATCCCAGGGATGCCAGGCTGGTTCAGCATCCCAAAATCTATAAAAATAATCTATCATGTAAACAGAACCAAAAACAAAAACCACATGATATCTCAATAGATGCAGAGAAGGCCTTCAACAAAATTCAACAGCCCTTTATGCTAATAACTCTCAATAAACTAGGTATCAATGGATCGTATCTCAAAATAATAAGAGCTATTTATGACAAACCCACAGCCAATATCATACTGAATGGGCAAAACCTGGAAGCATTCCCTTTGAAAACTGGCACGAGACAAGGATGCCCTCTCTTACCACTGCTATTCAGCATTGTATTTGAAGTTCTGGCTAGGATTATCAGGCAAGAGAAAGAAATAAAGCATATTCGAATAGGAAGAGAGAATATCAAATTGTCCCTGTTTGCAGATAACATGATTGTATGTTTTAAAAACCCCATCGTCTCAGCTCAAAATCTCCTTAAGCTGATAAGCAACTTCAGCAGTCTCAGGTTACAAAATCAATGTGCAAAAATCGCGAGCATTCCTACACACAAATAATAGACAAACAAAGAGCCAAATCATAGTGAATTCCCATTCACAATTGCTACAAAGAATAAAATACTTAGGAATACAACTAACAAGGGATGTGAAGGACCTCTTCAAGGAGAACTACAAACCACTGCTCAATGAAATAAGAGAGGACACAACAGATGGAAAAATATTCCATGCTTATGGTTAGGAAGAATCAATATCATGAAAATGGCCATACTGCCCAAAGTAATTTCTATAAATAGATTCAGTGCTGTCCCCATCAAGCTACCAATGACTTTCTTCACAGAACTGGAAAAAAACACCTTAAACTTCAGATGGAACCAAAAAAGAGCCTACATAGCCAAGACAATCCTAAGCAAAAAACAAACAAAAACAAAACGAAGCTGGAGGCATCATGCTACCCGACTTCAAACTGTATTACAAGGCTTCTGTACTCAAAATAGAAGGTACTGGTACCAACACAGAGATATAGACCAATGGAACAGAACAGAGGCCTTAGACAGAATTCCACACAACTACAACCAGCTGATCTTTGACAAATCAGACCAAAATAAGCAACTGGGAAAGGATTCCCTATTTAATAAATGGTATTGGGAAAACTGGGTAGCAATATCCTACCAAGTTTCAGCCAAAGCTGAAACTGGATCCCTTCCTTACACCTTATACAAATATTAACTCTAGAGGGATTAAAGATTTAAACATGAGGCCTGACACCATAAAAACTCTAGAAGAAAACCTAGGCAATACCATTCAGGACATAGGCATGGGCAAGGACTTCATGACCAGTACACCAAAAGCAATTGCAACAAAAGCCAAAATAGACAAATGGGATGTAATTAAACTTAAGAGCTTCTGCACAGCAAAAGAAACTATCAATAGAGTGAACTGGCAACCAACAGAATGGGAAAAAATTTTTGCAATCTACCTGTCTGACAAAGGGCTAATATCCAGAATCTACTTAAACAATTTTATAAGAAAAAAACAACCCCATCAAAAAGTGGGCAAAGTATATGAACAGACATTTTTCAAAAGAAGAAATATATGATGCCAACAAACATATGAAAAAAAGCTCATCATCACTGGTCATTAGAGAAATGCAAATCAAAACCACATTGAGATACCACCTCATGCCAGTTAGAATGGTGATCATTAAAAAATCTGGAGACAACAGATGCTGGAGAGGATGTGGAGAAATAGGATGCTTTTACACTGTTGGTGGGAGTGTGAATTAATTCAACCATTGTGGAAGACAATGTGGTGATTCCTTAAGGATCTAGAAATAGAAATACCATTTGACCCAGCAATTCCATTACTGGGTATATACCTAAAGGGTTATAAATGCTTCTGTATAAAGACACATGTACACATATGTTTCTTGCAGCACTGTTCACAATAGCAAAGACTTAGAACCAACCCAAATGTCCATCGATGATAGACTGGGTAAAGCAAATGTGGCAAATATACACCATGGAATACTATGCAGCCATAAAAAAGGATGAGTTCATGTCCTTTGCAGGGACATGGATGAATCTGGAAACCATCATTCTCAGTAAACTGTCACAAGTACAGAAAACCAAATACTGTGTGTTCCCTCATAAGTGGGTCTTGAACAATGAGAACACACGGGCGTAGGGAGGGGAACATCACACACCAGGGCCTGGGGGGCGAGGGGCTAGGGGAGGAATAGCAGGGGTGAGGGAATTGGGAGGGATAGCATTAGGAGAAATTCCCAATGTAGATGACGGGGCAATGGATGCAGCAAACCGCCATCATGGCATGTGTATACCTATGTAACAAACCTGCACAATCTACACATGTACCCCAGAACTTAAAGTATAATAAATAAATTTTAACTAAAGGAAAAAAAACAGTCTTATCTTTTTGAGTCTTGATTTTAGAATTTGTGACAACGAGAGCAATGGTTAGTCAAGGACTAATTATTTCCTGCTACCAAGGCAAGAATCTTCTGAATACTCGACCAAATGCTCTGGGAATAGGGAAGATTTCCAGTCTGACTGGTGGAAACGGACGCTATACCTGGTCTGGTGTTTTTGCACAGTTCTTTCCCTGGTGTTTTATCTGATTCTGTGCTGCTATATCAGAATTCTATAGACTGGGTAATTTATAAATAATAGAAATTTATTTCACAGTTCTGGAGGCTGGGAAGTGTAAGGTCAAGGTGCCAACGGATTTGGTGTTGGTAATGGCCTGGTGTTCACTTCCAAGGTGGCTCTTGAAGGTGTCATCCTCTGAAGGGGAGGAACACTGTTCCTCATGTAACAGAAGAGTGGAAGGGCCAAGCAAGGGAGAACCCACTCCTGGATGGCTTTTATAAAGGCATTAAACCCACCCATGCAGATGGAGCCTTTGTGACCTAATCACCTCTTAAAGGCTCTACCTTCCAATACCATTACATTGGCAATTAAATTTTAACATGCGTTTTGGAGGGGACAGACATTCAAAACATAGAATCTGGCTCATGTAGTTTTCTCACTTACATGTGCTGATCACCTTGAGGGAGACCTCCTGCTGGTCTCCATGATTATTCTTCTATGCAGCTCACTCCTTTCTGATACCTCATCATACAAATTCTAGTTTCCTTGTTCTTCTTGCAGTCTGAGCTTCACCTCCTCAAGTAGGAGTCCTCTAGGATTTATCTGATCCCTCCCTCACCACATGTTGTGGCCTGAGGACTCTCAAGGTAGTCAACTGGGGCAATCATAGGTTTTGCCTCGTTTTTTTTCTCATCTCTTAGAGATCACTGTCCTTGGTTGCCTGATATCCAGTAGTGTCTTGAAAACTATTTTCATTCTATTTGTTTGTTTATTTTGGGTTGTTTTAGAAGGCAGCATACATTCAGTCCCTGTTACTTACTCAGTTTTGGTCAAAAGGGCAAGTCTCAGCATATGTTTCAACTATTATTCCATTTCATAGGTAAGGAAACTGAGGCACCAAGCGATTAAGTTTGTTTTCCAAGCTTTCACAGCTTGGTAGTAGTAGAGCTAGAATTCAAATACTAGCTCTTGAATGCTTGAGCAGTATAACTTCAGAATCTACAATTTTGATTACTACTATCTACTTTCTTATTGTTTTGAAGTTTGCTGAGAGCTGTGACAAACATTTCATTAAATTTTTTGTGGCTCACATGAATAGAATGTGAATATCCAATGGTCCTTAACTCCACATCCCCATAATATTTACATTTTCAAAAGAATATGCTTATTTATTCAGTATGCTTATTTATCTGTCATGTACTATTAAATGTGTGATAGAAATATCATGTAACAATCAAAAATGAGAAATATTTAGGAAGTATAGCAGAAGCTGTTTTTAGTTATTAACTCTTTCAGTTTTACTCTACCTTGAAATTTTCTGGCTTGGTTTTCTTAAGCTGTTCTAAATTTTTGCCAACTTCTTTTAATTCATTGCTCAGACTGTTACCAATGGCCTAAAAGTTTCCCTTATTTAAACCTTCGTATCCATTCATCAAAAACTGGGAAATATGGTGGTTATTTATAAGTAAATCACTTAAAAATGAAGAGCTATAAGTAATTTAATACCTTGCATTTTTCCTTCTGAAAGTATTCAGAGGTCTTTCCATTTGCTTTTAGATTCCAGTTTGTTCTTGTTAGAACTTTTGTTCGTCCCTGAGTGCCTATTAGGTAGCCAGGAGAGATATGTGGGAAAGTACTTTTGTTTACTGCTGCGTTACAGGTAACTAGAAACAGTGCCTGAGACGGTGGCTTAATATTGTTGAATGAATGAGTGAATGGATGGACAAATGAATCAAGCTGGTGGCCAGCTGGAGGAGCCTAAGGAAGACTAGACTAGACTGGGCAAACATATGCTGTAGAGAGCATATTCAGTATGACGTGAATACCCAGCACCCAGGCAATTGAGTCTTGACTGTATTGCACCTGGCTTTGGGATATGGGTATGTTCTACTTACATTTGAATACAGTTGAGTTTTGATTTCAGAATCTGTCATACTTAAAATAGGGAAATCATACCGACGCTAAGAAGATACTAGAAAATTGAATTTATCCTTTCTTTTACTTATATTGTCTTCACTGGAAATTTTAAATAGGTGTTTCAATCAAGAGGCAATTCTTTTTAAGTGCACTAGTATTTCAGGCATTTTTAAAAAATGAAAACACATAAAAAGCATTAACTAGAACTGCCAGGCAAAATAGCTCTCATATTTAATAGTTTCCATCAGTCCTCAGTTTAATTACCACATTATTCTTCCAGCTTTCTCCAGAAGTAATTGACTGAATGAAGTCATTTCATTTGATATTTACAAACACTAGACTTGTAAAGGGGGTATCTGTCAATTCCCCTTTGGCTTGGAAATGACTGAGGCTAACCTGGCAGTACACAACTGCTATTTTAGGCTCAGCATATTGTCGTAGTCACCGACTTGGGGAAGGAAAGAGAGGCAGGTAAAACTTATGGCCTTTGTGCTCAATTTTGTAATTTTTGATGTGAAAAATGAGGAAGTAGAACTCTGATTTGCTCTAAGTCACAAAAGGTTGGAAGTGATGTTTTTGTGTGTGGTTGTTAGAATATCTTGTTAAATTATGAATAGTCTAGAAGGAATCCACAAAGCTTTGGGTATCTATAGTAAAAGTTTAAACTGGTTTATCAATCATGATAAAAATGAATTACAAAGGTCAGTCTGTTAATGTTATTGACTTAATGTTCTGGAATAAAGTGTTTTTCATTTGTATTAAATAATGAGATATAATTTTGAAGGCATAATGTCAACTGGATAGCAGATAAGATGAAGATTAGGCTGGAAATTATTTTATCTCAGGTAGCCAACAGGATATTTCAAAAGACAAGGTCAATATACGTGAAATTTTTAAAGAATTGAAGTAGAACACCAGATTGTACCACTATAGGTTCAGGTTTATAAATGTCAGTCCCTACTACGTAGAAAAAAATTCAGAAGCTTCTGGTGGTCTTCATAAAGAATTCCAACTATAGAAATATTTACAATGTGATGTTTTCATAGTGGGTATTTATAGTCTTAATATATTGAAGGGTGGGGAGATTGAAAGAAAGATTATTTTGGGCAAAGTGCTTTAAAAAAACAACAGAATAGTAGAAGTGATAAACACCTTCAGAGGCATATAAGAAGTGAGATGAATCAGGCACGGTGGCTCATGCCTGTAATGCCAGCACTTTGGGAGGCTGAGGCAGGTGATCATCTGAGGTCAGGAGTTTGAGACTAGCCTGCAACATGGCAAAACCCTGTGTCTACTAAAAATACAAAAATTAGCCAGGCATGGTAGTACATGCCTGTAGTACCAGCTACTTGGGAAGCTGAGGCAGGAGAATTGCTTGAACCTGGGAGGTGGAGGTTACAGTGAGTCGAGATCACGCCACTGCACTCCAGCCTGGGCGACTGAGCGAGATTCCTTCTCAAAAAAAAAGAAGTGAGATATTTGAAGTTAACATAATTATGAAGAGTATAGAAAGAATGAACTCAGATTTACTTCGTATTTGAATCTACATTTCATCTACACAGATGAAATATCTTAAAGATGAGCCCAAAGTAATCCAAAGTGTATTTTCATCCATAGTATCATCAGTAATTTCAGTTCAGTCATCTCAATGACAACTTTTACATTTGGTAAAAACTTATTTTCATTTTATATGGTAGCAGCTGGTTGTGCAGAACATGAAGGCTATACGGTTTTGTGAGGCCTTAAGTAAAAAGTAAGTGCAGCACTGTAAATACACACTTAGTTCTTGGGACTTGAAAGCCCAATGAGAAGCTGGCAAGCTTGAGCTTTAGTAGCTTCATGTCAGTCTGCTTCTGGTTAACAAATTTCATTTCATTTATATAGAGTGAAAAGATTCACTGTAAGTAAAGAGTAACTAGAATATGAATGAATGTGGTGGAAAGAGGATTTGATTGGGGTTTAAGACCTGGGTTCTAGCCTAGACTGACTCATTCATTTTCATTGCTCATTTACTGAATATCAGCATTGTAAAAGGTATGGAAGTGGCTGTGAATACAAAGGTCCTGTGCTTACAGAATAAAGTACTCCGTGCTTAATCTAAATTTAGGAAATAGTATACACTCTACTCTTCTTAGAGAGACACAGTAGGCTTCGGCATATTAATGGCTCTGAGGGGTTTTACTATTAACAAAAACAAACACATCATAAACATACAAGGTTTACCTTCATTTATTCCAGTTTTTAGATTCTTTTCTTTTTTAATTTGTATAATACATACTGACATCACCTGGAAGACATTTTGGAAAATGCTATTATAAGAAATATTCTCGTTCTGCTTTCTTGACTATTATAGCTGTTCTTAGGTTTTCCTCTTTGGTCAAATAGAAACTCTTGTCAGGTAAATGGAATCAACAGTCCCGGCAGTGTATTTTAGACAGACCTGTATACTTTGGACTCAACTGGCAGTTCTTATTAAATGACACCACCCATCAAGCAGATATTGGCTGTGTGGGGTGTAATAGGTGCTTAACTGGGATGTAGGGACTGGCTTTTCACAGCCAAAGCTTGTTCTTCCTGATTCCTGAGAAGACTTTCCTTTAAGCATTCTGCAGTCGTCTTAAATGAGCTTTCTGGTTAGTGGTGTTGCCTTCTGTGCTTGTTTATAGAAGTTACTACACTTCAGTGTGAATACCACCCAAGCAGTCTATGAAGGAGTTGGAGGCTCAAGCAAAAGTAAGATTCTACTCCTTCTTCAGAGTATTTCTGAATGTGGAGGCTGCCTGAAAGGAGGCCTCTCGCCAAGTACAGCTTGGAATTTAAACTTAATGCCCGTCACCACACCTTTTTTAGGGTAATTACCACTTAACCAAACATTTCTGAGTTCCTTATAAATTGGCCCGCTCAGTCATTTAACCATTTTAGTAGCTCTTCTCTGAACTCAGTCCAAGTTTTCCACAATTCTGGTAACAAGGGACTCTGCAGGGAATTCAGTGTCCAGGTGCGGCAACCTTGCCAAGGCATTTGGTGGGGTGAGAGGGAACAAGGGAAGGATGACAATCATCTAATATCCCTTAGGCTCTCATAAATGTATGGCAGCTTTCCAAGTAACAGAGTTGAGCTCACAGTAAACGAGTAGGCAAGTAGACTAGAAATGGCTCCTTTCTTCGTTTAGGTGGAAGAAAAGCCGATGGCCACTAGCCTGCAAGCAAGTAGTGAAAGTAGTGATGATGTGTGTGAATTGAAGAAATCCTTCACTTTTAGGATTAACATTATAGCTGTATTTAGCAGTAAGAAATCATTCTAAAGCAAAAGTTGAGAAGTTTTTAAATAGGGGTATTCCATGGAAAGGCAATGGCCTAATCCAACGTTAGTTACTATTGCCTTTTTTTAGTATTGGCACTGTTTTTATGTAAATAAGGTCATGAAAGTTATGTCTGTTATTTTTGTTTTCTCAGTATTTGATGGGCCTGAAAAGAAGTCTGATGAAACAGATGTTACTTGAAGCTGAGTGGCTTTCTCAGGGTCAAGCAAATAAGTAAATGGAGGAGTCAGAATTACATTCCAGGTATGTATAGTTTCAAGCCCTGTACTTCTTACTTGACTGTAAACAAACAAAGCAAATAAAACAAAAATATTCCTGCTCTCACATCCTGTGTCTAACACTGGTTCAAAAAGTAAAATGTTAACAATTATTGGCAAGTCTTTTTTTTTTTTTTAATTTTGTTACTGTCTTATTATGACCATATTTTTAAAAAAAATTCTGGTTATTAGTTTACCTTTTTTTTGATAACTCTCTTTTTTTTTCTGGTGAAATTTTTTTTTATATGTATTTTTTATTGCATTTTAGGTTTTGGGGTACATGTGAAGAACATGCAAGATTGTTGCATAGGTACACATATGGCAGTGTGATTTGCTGCCTTCCTCCCCATCACCTATGTCTGGCATTTCTCCCCATGCTATCTCTCCCCAACTCCCCACTCCCTGCTTTCCCTCCCCTTTTTCCCCCGACAGACCCCAATGTGTGATGCTCCCCTCCCTGTGTCCATGTGTTCTCATTGTTCAACACCCGCCTATGAGTGAGAATGTGTGGTGTTTGATTTTCTGTTCTTGTGTCAGTTTGCTGAGAATGATGGTTTCCAGGTTCATCCATGTCCCTACAAAGGACACGAACTCATCGTTTTTGATGGCTGCATAATATTCCATGGTGTATATGTGCCACATTTTCCCTGTCCAGTCTATCATTGATGGGCATTTAGGTTGGTTCCAGGTCTTTGCTACTGTAAACTGTGCATTCCATTTGATCCAGCAATCCCATTACTGGGTATCTATCCAAAGGACTGTAAATCATTCTACTATAAGGATAACTCTCTTTTATATCAAAAAATAAGATTCCAAAGACATGAGCATCTGGTACTCAGGTGAAAGTACCTTATGTCAGTTTGTTGGAGTTCTGGGTGATCCTATCAAGGATACTGGTAAAAGATAATAGATTTAAGCACAAAATCGATAATAAATTCTTGAAAAATGTAGGGTACTTTTATTTGTTGATATTTGGGACATAAAACAAATGTTTAACAATCTGATTCCAAAGCTAATTAAATATATGTATAACAGACCACCCTAAGAAATACATTAATAAGTTACTTATGCATGGAGTTATGTATCCTTGTGGCCACTGATGTTTGAACTGTATTTAAAATGCATAAGTATTGTTATAAAACAAAACTAGGCAAGGAGAACCATACCAGAAGGAGTATAATAGTTAACAACAAACATGCATATGGTTGTAGTATTTTAAAGATACTTTTTGTAATTATGAGAGTTTAAGATTTCAACTGAAATGCAATTATTTCTCACAATTAGAAAATTACTTGATACTAAGATTCTCAATTTACCATTACTGGTATGGGATCACATGGCTGTTACTATTGGAATTGGGCTTTTGTTCTAAGCTCCTTGCTCTATCATAGATTTCTCCCTGATCATCATGGGATGATTGTTTCCTTAAGAGTAATCTTACAATCAAGTGAGGCTTTTCAGGGAGTAGAATACTAATATTGACTCAGAATTCTTCTTTTCTTCTCTGGTCTAACAACTCTTTGTACCAGTCCTATCCCACTGTAGAGTTTGAATTCTGTAGATCCGTATCTACTTTGAACACAGCTGGACTCTCAGGTAGTTTGGTCTTTGGGGGCTGATATACCTAAAATAACTTTGAATAGTTAAATCTGACCACGTGTGATATGGCAGTTGCCTTTTAATTTTAATGGAATATTTTAGAGCATTTTTATGGAAAAGCTCTTAAAGTTCTTTTTTTCACTACCTTAATGAAAGGGGAAAATGTGTTGCTGTAGCTGTTATTTTTTATAATAAATTTAAAGGAGTTCCTACAAATCTTAACAAGTAAAATCAAATATTTAATGCTTTTGGCAGAATGCCTTTATAGAATTTCCAGAACAAAATAAAATGTTCTCTAGTTAAACTTGAATAAATCAGACTGAATTTCTAAGGATACTTACATCATGTATCAGTATTTTCAAGTTAATTTGATATAAGGAATCATCAAACAGCATCGTGACAGTAGTTACTGTTAGAACTGAAAAGATTAAAAGCTAGATTCACAAATATGAATATTCCAGATAGAAACCCAATTGTTTTGTTGTTTTTTAAAACACCACCTTTCTTTGATAAATGTAAATCAGGATAGCCTCTAATACTTAATCTTGATGCATGCTACAATTATAAAAGTTATTGTGTATATTCTAACTCTGAGACTTTGTGAAGGCTGGTTCTTTTAGACTAGGGGCACTGACATGCTGGTAATGTTTAATAAAGAGCTCTCCAGAAAGAAAACAAAAAGCCTGATTGTTGATTTCCATAGTGTAAATATAAATAATGGAGTTAAGAAAAGATATATACAGTCACCCCTTACCAGCTGATGCCAATGGCATCAACCAGCTCCAGGAGACTACTGAAGAGGAATGACTTTATATTTGTTAAACAGGCAACATGGGAGCAATCAGTTATAAAGGCCCAAGTTTAACAGAAAAAAAATGGTTTAACTAGGTAAGATGGACTAATACCTTTATTTTGGGCATAGACCTCCTGGTAAAGTTTTGACAGGATTTAATCACCTTATCTAATGGAGTATTTTGAACAAATGCCTAGTCATAAACTTAAGTAGCTGTAGAATCAGTGGCTTGACAAAATGAACATAAATAGAAAAAATTTAAGTGGTGACTTTTTATTTATGTTCCTTGTTATTCATAAAGAATTTTTACTATTGCTTTGCTCTGAATGAGCTTTGAGTTGGATCCTTGAAAATCATCATCATTTTTATGATAGTTCTGGGAAAGATGTTTTCCAGGAAAAGTATTTTATTACTATAATTGTAGCTAATATTTATTTTGACAGTTTCTGTTCTTAATGTATTATCTCATCGAATCTGCACAACTTTCTTACTATCTTTTCCATTTTTCAGATGAGAAAACTGAGGGACAAAGAATTTGAGTAACTTGTCCAAATTACCACATCTAGTAATTGGGTTAACCGAGACAGTCTGACTAAAGGGTTTGTGCTGTTAGTCAATACAGTCTTATGCCTCAAATATATTTTTTGAAGAAAGCTAGTCATTACTGTAGTTAGCCAATCATTTCAGATATTTTAATATTCTTTACAGTAATTGAAATTATGTAAGATTCTTTCAGCATATGTGGACAAGAGACATAGTGAACCTGTTACTTATATTCAGAGGGGCAGACCGTTTGTAAAGGGCACAAATTTTAAGGTTAGAACAGTTCTGGGCCAGATAATCTTTAGATTACATTAATAAAAGAGAAATTAAATAGTAATGTGGCTAAACTATATTCTTGCTTTTAGTTAATAGAAATCATCTGTCAAGAAACTATAAATTTGTACTCTTTATATTGCTGCCTAGGGCAGAAAGAATTTAAGATTCCTTATAAATACACATGCAGATATATATATGTACACATACACACACATAAATATATATGTATATATGTGCAACTATATTATATATATGAAAATAAAGAAACATAATTTAAGGGAAAATAAGACTAGGAAAAAGAATACATAGCAGAGAATAGGGGTAGTACACAAACACTGTCTTTCCAGATCTTATATACTTTCTAGAGCTGGATCGTAATTTTTGCTCTGAATCTTTTCAAAACCAAAACAGAGGGGAGGAATGATATGCAGTGTCATTTTTTTTTTAAAGTACTTAAGCATAGGAAAAGTTTCTCTCATAAGTGATAATAAAGGTTATATTATGAAATTTAGTAAGCAGTATACTCAACATATTTAGAGTACAATGCATGTTTTGCCATTAAAAATATATATATAACACTGATTGATTATTATAATTCTGTGGCCAAACAGAATGGTCAAATACTGTAGTCCAGGTATGTAAATAGCAACAGCTTTGTCTGGCTACCTGATGCTAAAATGGATGGATAGATAGATAATTACGTGCTACAGTTATGGCATATACTTTTAGTCGGGGAATTAATTTCTACTTTTTAATTTGATGAGTTTTTGTTAAAGATTCCAAAAGAAAGATCTTTTTGATTCAAATTATGGAGCACCTAGAGTTAGCAAGGTATTAGCATGCAACATAAAAAGAAACACACTCAAATTAGGTAATTGAGAAAAATTTAATGAAGGGACCATTTACAAAGGCATGAGCTATGTTAAAGGAAGTTAACAAGGAGTGTTAGCAACTGCTAGGAGCCATGATCACCAAGGCCACAGGAATGAGGAAAGGAAGTGGTAACCAGAATCCAAGAACCTGATGGATGTTGCTTGCTAAAGTTGTGGTTGTAGAAGATACCTTGACAGGAGTAGTGGCCCTCTGTAGAGAAAGTCAGCCACTGCCATCCTGTTGCCTGAGGGAGGGAGCTGGAGGAATAAATACCCCATCCTTTTTCTCTTCCCAGCCACTCACTCCTGCTAGTGGCTCCCACTAGCCTAACCCAACAGGAAGAGCCTCGCAGGGCACAAAACAGAAAAAAAGAAAGATAGTGAATTTATCTGGAAAGGCAAATGGAGATTATCTAGCATATTGTATATATTTCTTCATTAAAAAAATTTTATTTGGAGGAAATTTTTAAAAATAAACAGAAATACAGGAAACAAAACATGAACCTGTATTGCCAGCACACAGAATATAAACAACTATTAACATTTTTCCCCAATCCCAGCCCCTAGGAACCACTAATTTGATTACTGTTCCTGTAGTTTTGCATTCCCACCAGTAATATATAAGAGTTCCAGTTGCTCCACATCTTTGTCAGCACTTGGTGTTATCATTAAAAAGAAATTGAGAATTTAATAGGTATATAGTGGTATCTCATTATGATTTTAATTTGCGCTCTTCTAATGGCATCTGATGTTGAGCATCTTTTCATGTCCTTATTTGCCATCTGTATCATTTCTTTGGTGATTTGTCTATTCAAATATTTTTGCCCATTTTTATGCTGTTTAGTATGTCTTCTTGTTACTGAGTTTTGAGGGTTCATTTTTACTTCCCAAAAAAGGTAATGACCACCCTTCTTTGAACGAAGTTCAAAGCATGGGCAGGGGCAAGACATATGGGCTACCTACCTGAAGCATTATAACTTTGTAAGCAACAGATGGAGCTTTAGCTATGGAGAAACCCTCAGAGGCATGAGAGGTCAATAAACCCTAAACAATTTGTTTTCAGAGTGAGGCTTTTGGGACAGAATTAAATACAAATAATTCTTTAAGGGTAGTATCTTAGTCTCTTCATGCTACTGAAACAAAATACTATAGCCTGGGTGGTTTAAATAACGAGCTTTTATTCTCATAGTTCTGAAGGTTGGAAGACTAATATCAGGGCGCCTATATGGTTGGTATCTTAACAAGGGCCCTCTTCCTGGTTGACAGATGGCTGTCTTCTAGTGTACTCACATGGCAGAGAGAGAGAATCTCCTGTCTACTGTCTCTTCTTATAAGAACACTAATCTCATGACCTATTACTCCCAAAGGCCCCCTCTCCAATTCCTATCACACTGAGCATTAGGGTTACAACATATGAGTTTTGGCAGGGGGGTGTGGGGTGGCATGGACACATTCAGCCCATAGCAGGTGGCCTTACATTATCTTTTACCTGGCTTCTAGCCAGGCCCTAAAACAACTGCCATATTGCAAGTAAGACGATTAAGTCCCTCCTGGAAAAGCATGTCATCCACCCTTCTCCTTTTCTCTCCAAATATGTACCACTTTCCCACCTCCATCTAAAATATTCTAACTTACATTTTATTGAAATTGGTACCAAGGCTTTTGTTAATGAACCATTTTCTGTTATATAGGGGCTTTAAAAGGGACATGATATGCAAAATACCAAAGCATAGGTCAAATTAATTTGTGCCTGTGTACTGAACCAGGAAAAATGTGTATTTTTAAACAGAAGAAAAAAGAAGAGGAGGATGAGAGAGGATGAGTTAAGAGGAGAAAATAAACATTTCAAAATCTTATTTCAGTGGTACTTAAACAATCTCTCTTACTCTCAGAAACTTTAGAGCCAGCTTAGGTCTGGGGTTTTTTTTTTGGTTTTTTTTTTGTTTGTTTGTTTTTTGTTTTTTGTAGTTTAAAGCAACTTTCCTGTCAGTGATCTATCTAACCTCTGTCACTAGAAAGCTATGTGCTGGCAAACTGGCCTCTACAGTTCAAGGTTGGAGAACCCTAGCCAATGCCCCGAGGGTGGGATAGAACATAGGCGCCAAGCAGTATCCTCAGGCTGCTAATTTGCTGGACGCACAGAGTCCTGTTCTGCAACCTCCCCCTAGGTTGTGGGTGAGTGGAACCCATTAACATTTAAAAATATTTGCAGAAATCAGAGGGGAAAAGGTATTTCTGGAGGGCCAGTACTCAGTGCACTTTCATGCATGCCAAAGTTTGCTGGCATGGCTCAGACTTTGATAGAGAACATCTGGGCGACTGCTGCTGCGGCATGTAGATGGGGTGGAGGGCAGGGAACAAAGGGGGCTTGTGAGAGAACGTTCAAGTGGGGGAAATGCTCTCTGAGAAGGAGGCCTTACTTAATGTCTATTCCATGCTCAGCTGGGGGAGGGGAATGAGGAGAGGAATGGAAGGCTTTGCCCTCATCTGGCCTTGATAACGAACACTGGAGACTGAGTGGCAGCATAGGAGTGGCTGGTTGGGCTGCAGAGACCCTTATTTCCACCACTAGACAGACAGGCACTTCAGGGTGAAGATGCAGCCAACAGTGGCATCCTAATGCTGCTTCCTCTCTTGGAGCCTCTTTGTTGGAAGCCAAGGGAACAGAAGACAGACTGGGGAGGATGGAGGATTCTATTTCCGTTGGAGACAAATTTGTCATTATTTCTCCTACTGCCAAACCCATTCATATAAAAACAAGATTGCATATTTTGAATAGATATAGTTCAAACACAAAAGTGCTTTTATTAACTGAAGGTTAAGATGAGACTGTTGGAAATTTTTCATTTGTGAGTAGGATTTTTTATTGGATTCTGATTTATGTATGCTTTACCTTACCCAGTATCCATGTCTATGTAAGAAAAATCCATCCTTACACATTTATCAAATTATATCAACGCTGATGTATGATGGGAACCACTAGAGTTCTTTATAAGGATGAATAAAGTAGTACCCCCTTTACTCGGATAATCGTTGTGGCTATAAACTAGCCTATGTGTTCTCATAAATAATATATATATATATTTCATTTGTAATATATTTCCTTATCTCTTCCCTTTCCTCCCAGTTCATTGCTTACCTTCTGACTGGGCTCTGAAAGACTAATTCCATATTTTTAATGCTGCCAAGAGCTCTCTTCTCTGTAGACTCATCTAAGACAACAAACCTTAACACTTGAAACTGATACAAGATTGTGATAGCAGTGGAGTCAGTACCAACTGGCCCAAGTATGCCTAGCTTGTGGAATGCTCAGACTCATATAATTCATTCAACAAATACTTATTAAGTGCCTACTGTGTCACGAACTTCAGGGATATGAAATTCAGCAAGATAGTCTCTACTTTTCAGTACCAGGAGCCCCAGATGTTGTACTTTATATTTCAAATAGTGGATTCTGGATTGCTTGAATATCAGTAGGCAACCTTTTTGTCATTAAATTTTCTTTATTGCTCTGATGCATTTTATTTTATAGTGACTCTGACTACTTCAGATTGTTCACAATATTTTTAAACTTATGTCACTAAGATTGCCCATTCTCCTGTTCAGAAATGTTAGTAAAATGATAAGGTTACTTTGTGGCTTTGAATTTTAGGTGCTTTGGTATCCATGATACATATGTGTATATATAGTCATGCACCACATAACGACATTTCAGTCAAGTACAGACTACATATATGATAGTGCTCTCATGAGATTATAATACCAAATTTTTACAGTCCTTTTTCTATGTTTAGACATACTTAGATATACAGATAATTACCATTATGATACAGTTGCCTACAGTATTCAATACAGTCACATATTGTACAAGTTTATGGCCTAAAAGCAATAGGCTATACCATATAGCGTAATTGTGTAGTAGGCTAAACCACTATGTTTAAATCCTCTCTGTGATGTTCACAAAACAACAAAGCCATCTAATGACATATTTCTCAGAATGTATCCCCATTGCTAAGTAACTCCTTACTCTGTGTGTGTGTGTGTGTGTGTATGTATATATACATATGTATATTTGTGTGTGTATATGTGTTCCACAATTAATTTTATAGTTAATGTTAGTCCTAAGTTTAGAATTTATTTCAACTCTTTATGTTAAGAATTACATTTTGCTGAATCATATGATAATTTTATTTTTACTTTTTTATAAAATTTTACTTTTTCATAATGGCTGTACTAAGTTACATTCCTGCCAACTGTGCATAACAGTTCTCCTTTCTCTGCAGCCTCACCAATTTGTTATTTTTGTCTTTTTGATAATAGCCATTCTAACTGGGATAAGTTGGTATTTCCCAATGGTTTTGATTTGTATTTTCCTGATGATTAGTGATGCTGAACATTTTTTCATATACCTGTTGGCCATTTATATGTCTTCCCATCCAGTAATTCCACTACTAGGTATATATCCAAAGGAAAATAATTCCAAATGTTAAAACAAGATCTGCCCTCCCATATTTATTGCAGCACTATTCACAATAGCCAAAATATGAAATCAACCTATGTGTTCATCAATAGATAAATGGATAAGGAAAATGTGGTATATACACAGTGGAATCCTATTTAGCCATAAACATGAACTAAATTTTGTCATTTGCAGTAACATGAATGAGCTTGGAGGACATTATGTTAAGTGAAATAAGCCAGGCATAGAAAGATAAATACTACACATTCTCACTTATATGTAGAGGCTAAAGAAATTGATCTCATAGAAGTATGGGGTAGAATAGTCATTACTTAGAGCTGGAGAAGGGTAAGAGGGTGGGAAGATTAGGGAAAGGTTGGTTAACATACAAAAACTAGATAGGAAGAATATAGTTCATAGCACTATAAGGTGACATAACAACAATTTATTCTATATTTACAAATAGTAAGAGAGAAGATTTTGGATGTTCCCACCACAAAGAATTGATACATGTTTGACATGATGGATATACTAATTACCTCAATTTGGTCATTATACTTTGTATACATATGTTGAAGTATCACTATCACACTGTACCCCATAAACGTATAAAATTATCTGTCAATTAAAAATAATTTTTAAAAGGAAAAAAGAGTTCCCATATGGTCTAGCGGTTAGGATTCCTGGTTTTCACCCAGGTGGCCCGGGTTCGACTCCTGGTATGGGAACAAGAGTGACTTTGGCCGGGCGTGGTGGCTCACGCCTGTAATCCAAGCACTATGGAGGCCAAGGCGGGCAGATCACCTGAGGTCGGAAGTTCAAGACCAGCCTGACCAACATGATGAAACCCTGTCTATAAAAAAAAAAGAAAGAAAAGAAAAGAAGAATTACATTTTGCCACCAGTACTTTCACATTCCCAATTATTTTTTTTAAATATATTAAGACATTTATTTACTTTTAAATTGTTTAAAGACTTTCCCTTTTCCTTTCCCTCCTTCCCCCAAGCGATAAGCCAGATCAATCTGAATGACAAATATATGGTCAGTTACTCCAAGAAAAGCAGTTTTTCAAGCTAAAATAATAGTTGAATATTTCTTCAGATTTTATCAGATATTCTCTCTATACAGTTCGTAATTATAACAAACTATCAGCCTCCTTATTTCAGAACTAATAGACATCTGGTACTATATAGAAATAGAGCCTACAACTGAAACACCAAAAGAATGATCTTCACCAATTTCTAGGCTGATAAAAACTATTATTCATTTTTTCCAGAAAAGAAATGCACATTAAAACCAACTTTTACCTCCATCCTCAAACAACTATGTGTATGTTAGTAAGAATCTGTACCTGGGGTGACAAGCTCAATTTCTTTTTGAAGTTAACTTACATTTCTATGAGATTACTGTCTTTTGGACAAAGGTCATTCCTAATATATCTAAATATCAGTATTTTGAGTATTGTAGATACTTAAATGTTAACTAAAACTTGCATTCCTGAAATCAAAACATCATACAAAATGAGAAAATGGGGTATTAGTCTTAGTTATGCTAGTAGGTATGGAAATTGACATCAAGATCCTGAAAATAGTCTCACAATATTCTGGCCTATATTCATTGAGAGCAAACCAATATATAGAATGTTTGTTTCTCCCATCTCAAAAGTGTTGGGTCCCTTTTATGTTATGTGAAGACTTAAATACCAGATATAATTCATTAGGTTCAAAAGAAAATTTAGAAGTTATTAAATCCAGGAGTGATTCACTGAATTCACTATCCTGAAGCCAATAAGTAAGTCTGGACTAAAGCCTTAGAATATTCTGCTCCTATTACATTTTCTTCACCAAGCTAACCGTGTAAGTCCTTTCAAGTTATTTCTCTATTTAAGAGTAGTTCTAGTGGTATGAATCCATATTATAATTTGTTCCTTCATCTGTATCCAATCTCTAATGACACCTAATATTTGATGTCTTTTTCCTTTCTTCATTTACTAGAAAAGCATATGGGAACTTGTCCTGGTTTGCAAGGCAATTGAAATGACAAAAACATCAGTGATCAGTCTTACAAATGCAATGACTTATTTAAATTGCCCACAGTTACACAGTTGATTTTTAAAGAACTCTTCTGAGTTTGATGTAAGGACCTAGTGCCGTGAAGCATCTCTAGAGTTAAGTACACCTCACACAGTGTTTGCCTAGTCATGAGCTGTTCACTGGGCTAAAACATCTGCATACAGAAAAGGAGTTTAGAGCTGCCCAGCTGGACATGACGGGAAGACTGTCCCAGCTGCTGCAGATGATCCAAAAGCTCTCTGTTTTCCCTGACTGATTGTATAGCCCTATTTTAGCCTACCTCTGGATCGGCTCAGCCGTCTTGTTGAGTCCTTTATCTGCAGAGCAGCTCTGCTCTGCAGTTTCAGCCAGCCAGTCCTAGCTTTGGCACATATACATTGAGGCTTTGTCAATGGCGGTAAACACTGTCTTTATATATCTTTTATGCAGGGTGATGTGACATGTTTACTGGGCTGAGCTGCATAAGCATTTCTCCTACAAAACTCTGCAAACAGCCTCCACTGCTGTTTGAGATTCTGAACTGTTTATTTGCCACTCACTTGGCCTCAAGGTCATCCTTATTTAAACGATTTTATCAACCAGGACCCAAGATTAGCAAAACCCACAATTTTTGTCACAACCCACTCAACAATAACCCGGAACCTAACATTGATGCAATTCAGTTGTTTTATTTGAATCATTCTACAGTCCCATTATATGAATAATATAAACACTGCAGTGGTTCTATTGATGTAAGCTCAAGTATCAGCTGATAATTTTGACAATATGAATTTGCACTTATAACCATAGTCTATCATTAATAAAAACTTTCCCGAATCCTTTAGAAATTTTATAGCAGATGAAATATCAAGACTTGCCATTATATAGTTGTGCAGAGCTGTGCAGATGATCTTGGACCAGTCATTTTGCCCAAAGAAAGTGATTTTTTCTTTTGTGTAAAATATTATTTTAATTTAAAAATCTAACATGGATGAAGAAACAGATCCAAGAAATGAGATTGAAAACACCCCGAGCAGATGTCACAATGAAGTAAAGAAATAAAAATCTAATAGAAGGTGCTGAAGTCATATACTTATAACACAAGGCAACCATACTCTTAATGTGATAAAAAAAAATACTCTGCTTTTATAGTAAAATTGGGCATATCAATACAAGTCTCAATTAAGTGAAAGGTCATTTTAAAAATAGTAATATGTATAAGTTTACATAAAACTGACAATCCTCAGGGCAATATTTATTTTTCCATTTTAAAATGAATGTAGGATTACCAGTTCTGTAAAGCACTGAATCCCATTTCAGGAATCTTGTTTATCCAAACTAAAGTTATTGCTCCTAAGAGAATGGATAACAACAAAGGTCTAATATAGTCATTGCAACAAAGTCTTTTGGTGGAACCACTCAAGCTAGTATTCCAATGTTTACAATCTGATTTTTTTGGGCTCAATTTACCACAGAGGAGATTAAAGACCACAATTCATCTCCTTCCTGCTACATGCCTCATGGGGAGAATATGTTGTCCCTGGTGATGTTTAAATAGTTCTCCAGCTGGTATGTTTCTATAGGTGCTTTTCAACCTTTTTATAACCTCTGCCCTTTTTTGATAAAGCAAAATCTCATATTTCTCTGGAAATTATTTTATGCCCTGTGTGCAAAAAGTGAAAACCAAATAGGTGAAGAGATGGGGAGTGATAATTGCGCTGTTTGTTTTCTGGGTTCCTTTACCAGTCGAGAAAATTATACTGAACCTTTTTCTTTCTGTAGCTTTTGGAAAATCATCATTTTTTTTGTTTCTAAATATTTAAAAAAATAGAATGTTGAACATGTTTTATTCAAATTATATACATTCCCTTCTTAGGTTCTATTGCCTCCCTCTAGACAAGCAGCTTGTCAGCAGTTTCTCAAATGTTTAGAATAAACTAAATTTTGGGAGCCCAGGATATGTTTTTAGCCCTTTCAAGAATAAAAATATGGATTTGGCTTATGTATATGTGAAAATTATAACCTAGTTTCTTATCTGTTGAACAAATAGTTTTCAGATAAGATGGGCAACAACTGACTTCAGAAGACAATGAGGACTATTGTATAATTCTCCACTTATCCAGCCAAGTACACATGAAGGAATTCTTAAGGGGTATATTGAAACTCTTAGTTAGAAATACTCTGAACGCTATTGTACTTTCACCTTTATTGCTGAAAGAAAGACTCCAGGCAATAACTTGTTTGAGATGATTTGCACAGCAACTGTATGAATGGCAAGTCCTGATATCTCATTTGCTACCAAATTTCTGAATGCTTCGAGAAAGGTTATTAATGACATATCATGATTATAAGTACCAATTCATATATTCAAAATTATCAGCTGATACTTGAGCTTAAATCAGTGGAACTACTTGAATGTTTATGTTGTGCAGTGTTCCTTTTGTCTTGTTTAGCTGATAAACTTCTTCACTGTCATATGATAATACAGTTTGATATCCTTTACCCATATTGTTCTTAAAAGCATCCCCAGTTATTACTTAAATCTGTTTTTTTAATGCTAGTCCTAACTTCATTTACATAGTTACTAATAATCAATAATTTTACTTAGAAAACAGAAGATTTAATTGGAGTTTCTGGACTGGTCATGCTATCTCATTTATAATGATAGCACGCCACTCCTCTCTGCTTAGTACATATAACCTTTTGTAAAACCTTTGGTCACATCTCCGATCCCTTGGATTAGACATTTTTTCAATTCTTGTCGTGTGCCAGGCACTGGGTTAAGCATCCACATTTGCCTGCCACTTAATTCCCATAGCGGTCCACTGAGGTAGTCAGTGTTACCCCACTTTCCAGGTTCAGAAAGTTGAGTGACTTGTCCAAGATCACTCAATTAGTGAGTGATGGAGCCAGAATTCAAACTCAAATCTATCTGACTCCAAAGCCTCTGGTTTGCAATGTGACTCCGTATAGCCTTCAGCAGTAACATTGGACCTTTTTTCTTACAGGATCCTGAGGATCCTCATTGAACTACTTCTAGAGCCAATCAGTTTGCTTCACCTATTTTGTCTGACTTTTGATAAAGAAATAGTTCACATCCCTTGAACAATACACAGGTCACATGTTGATGCTCATATTTGTCTTGTCTCCTCTTATCACCCTGATGTGGAGACTATTACTAAGCAAATCCCCGTACTTTGCTCAGGCCAAACTATTTGGGATGTCTTCTTCGATCCCGCAGAAGCAGTTTCTCTCCTCTTGAAATTCTGTGAGTGAAATAATAATAAGATTTCCCTAAACTTAAATATTCAGGAAGCTGCTAATAGACATTAAAATATTGCTATCTGTTTTGAGTAAACAGAGTTTACCTGTGACCGTAATTAACACATCAAAATTCTTGGGTGAGAACAACCTAGAGCACTGCTGTCATAAGATATGGGGATGATGATCATGTCTCTGGGAGCATTTTTCCACCTTTTCAAATTGAAAAATGTCAGTTGACAAAAATGTAAGACCCCACGATAGTCTCAATCATGGCAGTAGAGTGCTATATATTAAAATGCACTCTGGAATTTCTTCAGTGAGGGAAACCAAATTTGAAAATCAATCTGGTTTCTCTCAGGTATCTTATCTCCTTTGCACTAGTACCATTTTATCTGGTAGAATTTGGTTCTGGAACTTTCTGATGGTAGAATTAACTAATATTGCTATGCTCCAGAGCTGAGAGGTAAAATCAAGTTTGTTAATTTGGACCAGTTTCTTTCCTGATAGTACTAGCAAAAAGTTGGTTGAATTTCACAAAATATTAATATATCGAGATTCAGCCAATTTCAAAATTGGAAGGAAGGTGTCATTCTTATGTGCTGAATCATGAGTGTTCTCTGAGAAGATGCAACAGAATAGACATTAGCATAAGACATTTGATGTCCTGGTTTACTGGAAAGACATTTAAGAAGATACAGAGACAAATAGAAACAAAAGACCAACATTTTATGAATTTGAATAACTTGTATGTTCTTCCATTTAAAACTAGGTAGCAAATGAAATAATGTCAGTTTGTATCAACAGAGTAGATTATATTTTTAGAAAGTTCAGATGCTTAGCTTAAACTGAATTACTGCTTAATTGAGGTATTTAATGAATGAGTTGGTTCATATAGACTGATGGTATTTTTAAGTAGATGTCCATTATATTGAATAATTACCTAATTATCTGAATAAAATTTTAAATTTTATTTAGTTTGCTAATATAGGAAAGATTAGTTTCAGTAGAATTTTTCTCTGCTGAAATAGAGAAATAAGGAAAATAAGTTGCATAATAATTATAAATTATTTGTTGGGTTCCAAAGTCTGGACATGTAATAATTTTTTTCCCACCCTTCTCTGTATCATTGAATTTTTACTAGATATGATCACCAGGTCTAAGATTATGTTGCAGATGGGTATTATTTTTCCCCAAAGAGTACATTTATTGTTTTGAGAATTCAATATAGCCTTCTTGGAAGTAGTTCTGCTGGACAGTTTCCCTGTTGTACACAATTGGGTTATTTTGAGTTCATAAAAATGGAAGATATTAAGATATTTCAGTTCATTTCACTGATATTTATGTAATGTCTGTGCTAGAACCTGGTAAAGATACAAAGTTAATACCTAAACTCCAAGCAGATACCATCTGGTAAAAATATTTTATTTTTCTCTCTCCCTCTTTTTCTTCTTCTCCTTCTCTTTCTTTCATTTTCTTTTTCTTCCTTCTTTCTCTTTTTCTCTTTTTTCTTTTCTTTCTTAAAAAAATAAATAAATAAAAATAAAAAATAAATAAATAAAAATATTTTATTTTTGAATAGTACTATTTCTCTTTTATAATGAATGCTACATCCCACGTTTTCATTTTATTCTAACCATGAAACGGAGTAGATGAGAAAACTGGGCATAGAGAGATTATAGAATCTTTTTAATGCGTAATAGCTCATTGTGGTAGGAACCAGGGCTAGATCCAGTCTTCTTTTTTTTTTTGGAGACAGAGTTTCGCTCTTGTTACCCAGGCTGGAGTACAATGGCGCGATCTTGGCTCACCGCAACCTCCGCCTCCTGGGTTCAAGCAATTCTCCTGCCTCAGCCTCCCGAGTAGCTGGGACTACAGGCATGTGCCACCATGCCCAGCTCATTTTTTGTATTTTTAGTAGAGACGGGGTTTCACCATGTTGACCAGGATGGTCTCGATCTCTTGACTTTGTGATCCACCCGCTTCGGCCTCCCAAAGTGCTGGGATTACAGGCGTGAGCCACCACGCCCAGCCGATCCAGTCTTCTAATTCCTAAATCAGAGAACACAAGAAGTCTGAAAGGTGGGTTCTAGTTCTGGGTGACCTGTTAGTAGCTGTGCAACCTTGAATTAATCACTACCTCTGGTGCCTCAGTTTTCCCAGATGTATTATAATATTAGATGATCTCTAATATTCATTATGGTTCCAATGTTCCAAGACTATTTTCCCTAATAGAGGAAGTGTGACAGCCTGAAAGAGAGATGATGCTGTTAAGACATAGTCTTCTCAACTTTCTTATCCTGGGCTAATCCCCTTCTGCTTCTTTCTATGAATCTAGAAATAATGAAGTTCTTTTAAAAGCATCTGCTTTATCTTCTTTCCTGACGTCACTTAATTGTGTGGGTCAGTGCTTTTGGCATCTTCTTTAATGCTTCACTGCTGTGGTTCCCATTTTTAGGGTTCCCATTTTTAAGGTCTCTTTTTCAAAACCCTATTTGGCCCCTTTGAATATGTTAGAGTTCTACATATTAGAAAACTCTTTGGACTCTCCTTAGTAGCAGCAACATTTGCTCTCTAAGATCTCATTGTAAAGATTTAATGCCACTTCCACATCATCTTCCATGACATTATTAAGACTACACAGTTGTACAAATCATGGAGTGTTGAGAATTTGAAGCCTATCAAGTTCAAGACTAAGGAAATCATGCCCTTTCTCAAATTGGACTTCTTTCCACACACACTTCATATCACTTCCCACCATTGTTTTTCAATATTTTTCTTAACCTGGTGGTAGGGGATTGTATCAGAATCCCTGACACAGTCCACCCTTAGTCTCAGTATCCTTGATGAGGTATAAAAGTGAGTGTTACATCCAGTGTATCCTGGATACACATTCACTTTCTGCTTCTTCAGCTGCTGTATCATTTTGTGTTGCATGGAAGAACTTAAAATGTAATGTTTTCTTCTAAGGCATGTTGTATTTGAATACTATATTCAAATACTATATTCAAATACATATAGTATTTGAATACTATAATACAGCAAATTTGATTTATTTTTAGCCTGTTAGTATTGTATGGTTATCTGTGTGATGAATAAGCTGGAGTTTAAATTTTAAATTCTCTGTTGAGTTTCTGCTAAGCAAGAGAGTAAGGTGGTCCATGACTGCCTTAAAGCCAGACACAGTTTTTTTCATATGCAATAAATGTACAGGAAGGTATCTGTTTCCATGAAAGACTGATTTCATCTGCATTAAAAGCAAATTGTTGAAGACATTTGCCGATTTCCATCATGAACTTGAGAAGTCCAGGAAATTTCTCTACTGTTGCCTAGTCTGTATTTACTCTCTATTGCAAAAGTTTGGTGCAGACTAGTGACTGAAGCGTTTCAGACAGCTAAATTGACCATGTCTGGCATTTAAAATTCTTTCAGTTGCACTCTTACATTTACATAAACTGAGTACCTTATTTATTAATGGTCAGAGACAGTGAGTGTAGTAGAAAAGGCACTGAGGCAATTTATCTAGTCATGCAATGGGACGTATATGGTGGTGGTAGTTGTGCTCTCTCTCTCTCTCTTTCTGTGTGTGTGTGTGTGTGTGTGTGTGTGTGTGTGTGTGTGTGTGCGTGCGCGCGCACGTGCGCTTGTAGGGTAAGGGGGTAGAGTTGAAGGGGTTTTCACATAGTGAGCAAGCAATATCTGATAAAGATCCCACTGAAATTATTGCATAATGACTTAGGTGTGTCCCTAGCCTGGTGGGGACATATTGTGTCCCAATGAGAAAATCTGGCAGCATTGAGTTCTTAGACTTCTTCTTCTAAGAGACTATTTTGGTTGAGTCTGGTTGATTCCCCCTGACAATCACCTTCACAACTCAGGTCAGGAGGCACCTCTTTGGTAAAACCTTTGATGACATGTCCAAACTCCAGGAAGAACTAACAGTTGTATCTCTGTGCTTAGGGCATTTTACGTACTGGTGATAAATACTATAACGGATGTTTCCAAATCTGTCTCTCCAGCTAGATTGTGTCTTATTTGAGGGTAGCAATTCTGTTTTTTAGATATATATATCGCATATCTTTTTTTTTTTTCTTTTTTTTGAGATGGAGTCTCACTCTGTCACCAGGCTGGAGTGCAGTGACGTGATCTCTGCTCACTGTAGTCTCTACCTCCTGGATTCAAACAATTCCCCTGCCTCAGCCTCTCAAGTAGCTGGGACTACAGGTGTGCGCCACCACTCCTGGCTAATTTTTTGTATTTTTGTAGAGATGGGGTTTCACCATGTTGGTCAGGATAGTCTCCATCTCCTGATCTCATGATCTACCCACTTCAGCCTCCCAAAGTGCTGGGATTACAGGTGTACCCGGCCCTGTTTTATATTTTTTAATAGAGGCAATGTAGCAGGTTAGAAAGAACCTGATCTTCAAAGCCAGACCTGATTTCAAATTAATTTGACTACCATGTGTTGTTTTGCCTTGAATAAAGTACTCAAAGCTTAGCTTCAGTTACCTCATACGTGAAATGTGTCTAGTAATGTCTTTTTTTTTTTTTTTTTTTTTGAGCCAGTCTTGTTCTGTTGCCCACGCTGGAGTGCTGTGGTACGATATTGGCTCAGTGCAACCTCTCTTGCCTTAGCTTCCCGAGTAGCTGGGATTATAGGCACGCACCACCATGCCTGGCTATTTTTATATTTTTAGTAGAGACAGGGTTTCACCATGTTAGCCAGTCTGGTCTTGAACTCCTGACCTCACGTGATCCGCCCACCTCGGCCTCCCAGAATGCTGAGATTACAGGATTGAGCCACTGTACCTGGCCAGTAATACCTAATTTTATACAGCTTTTTGAATAAGTACAAAAAGGTCCTCACATATTTCAGTTTCTTGTATCTTAGCTAAACACTAGTACCTATCAGAAACATAGAAACATTCAATATTCTAATATTCTTGGACTTAGACTATCCTGGTAACCTAATCTGTCCACCCTCTTCCAAAAGAAGTTACCACCTTCTCAGTAAGGATGGCCTGACAGGGGCATGGGTTTCCTTAGTGATAGCCAGACTTTATCACTGAATATTTTCAGAGAGACCATAGAATGTCAACTGTAAGAAAAGATGCCATCTCTATGTAGAAGGATAATTCAGGTGACCTTATTCATTCAACAGATAGTTTTAGAGTATTTACTATATGCCTGTAGACTGCCAGATGCTATGAAGATTACAAACTAGTGGATGGCAAAGATTTTAAAGTTAAATTAATATAAAATTACACTAAATAAAGTATTATGAAGGAAAGAAGTAAGAGCTGAGATCCTGAGTTCTTTTCCAAGTCTGACCTATATAATTCAATGTCTACATTTCATGAAAGTAGAAAATTGACCCACAAATTGCAAATGAAAATTCCAAGGTCTTTTGTAAATTTGTTCAACCTACTTATTTAATCTTTTCTTCTAGTCTTCCTGATGGCCCATCTAGTCAAAGTCTTCCTCTGGTGGCATAATCAGCATCCCTGTGTCTGTGCAGATGTTGTTTCCTTTACCTGGAGCTTACTCCATTTCACAACCTAAAATGTTATTCAACACCCAGAGCCTAGTTCCCCTACTTGTAAAATGAGCTGGTGAGACTAAATGGTCTTCAAAAATTCTTAGTTCTAGAATATTTTGGCTCATTTAACCTTGCCAGTGAAGGAAGAAGGAAGGTTGTGTTCCATTCATTTTTACTTCTAAATTGCATTTTCTGTGCTTAGTCATCATGATGTACTGTTTTTAGCTTTTTCTGGTATCAGAAAGCTAACAAAACAAAAGAAGCTGGAATGTAGGGCATGCATTACATGAAAAGCGAAATGCTTTGAAAGGGCTTTGAAGTGTTGAATAGGAATATTGTATTAAGAACATTCCACTAAATGGAAGAAACCTGGAAACTGGACAAGCTGTGGATGTGCAGATGGTATTACTAACCATCAGTCAAATGGAGAACACAGGCTATGTGTATAGATCGATATGTTATGTGTCTCCATACATTGGGAGGTACCAAGAAGTTGTCAGCAGTTGTACTGCCTCCAAGAAGAGTAGTCAAATTGCCTGTGTTACACAGCCTAGAAATTTCAGTTTAGTCTGTACCAATATAAATGAATCTATTTAAAATGTCTTGTATGAGAAAGGATGCTTTTATAAATGCAAGTGGACATAAAATGGCTTTGTTTGTGGATTGGTCAGTGAAGGGAAATAGGGTCAGAGAGGACGATCCCCTAGCTTAATAGTTCTTTTAAAAATCTTCTTTATTCTGATACTAGACAGTCTACGAATTATAATTATTCAGTGTGCTCCATATCACCCTATGACATTTTATGATTAGAATGTGGGTGAATTGCTCTGCCTTTGCCAACACTAACATTAAAGAACAGCAGAGAGTCCTTTAGGTAAGTCTGAGCATGAATCAGTCAGCCATTGGAGTATTTCAGAGGGGTGTTATTTCTCAGAGATAAGGGAACAAAGTGGTCTTAATATCCGGCTCAGCCAAGACAGGAAATTGCCTACTTCCTGAGCCAGAGTGGTGGAGGCTGTGGGATGGGAGCCAGATATTGGAGGGAGGAGGCAAGTAAGTGCTGGAGCCCTCAGGATTTTATCGTAGGGCACATGGACTTTGTATGAGAATGTCAAAAACTCATTTTGTGTTTAGCACAGGAAGATGCTTGGCAAAGAATTAATGTCTTTAGCACAGGAAGATGCTTGGCAAAAGAATTCTTATAAATGTTATGGATGGATGTTAATTTTCACAGATAGATATTCATTCTGAGATGTTTATGCTTTCCATTCCTGAAACTCCTCCTGTCTATGGTGTGTGCCAATTTTTTAATTTTAAAGACTGTCAATTATCCTGTTAATACTAAATTCTATTATAAAAGTGTAAAGTGCCAGGTCGACCTTACATCCTTGTCCTAATTACATACGTATGTTTTTATAGACCCCTATCCAACCCCGATGACTCTAACAAACTAGTTTGCAAAGCTCTTAACCTCTCCTGCTTTCTTTCTCCCTCATTTGTCAATCGAGAGTGTCAAGCTAGATGATCTTGAGGGTTCCGATTCTAAAGAAATGGGGCAGAAATTCCATCAAGTACTAAGCTGTATAGTTAAAAAGGATTTGGAATCCTAGATACTTGAGTTTAAACCTCTGCACCTCCTATTATCGGATGTGTGACATGGGAAACATTCTCTAATCTTCTCAAACTGGTAACAGCATTTGTTACTGGAATATTACCTGAATTAAAGAGTTGTTTAGAATTAAATGTCATAGGACATTAAAGTGTCTGGCAGATATGTATTTAGTAGTTGTTCCTTTTCCCTCCCTTCTCTTCCTCTAGTGTTATTGGAATTAATAGATTTTACTACTTTTTATTAGAAAAAGAACCTAGATTCAGGTAATTGTATTGAAAGAACAGAAGAGAGAGGTTAATTTACAGGATCCAAAGATGGGTTGAATTTTAGCAAGCAAAAATCAAAGTGAAAGTCAATCTACATAGGGAATAATGTCATTAAAAATATAATAGCACTAACAAAATGTGTATATGGGGAATAGTATATGGTCTGTTGATACTGAAATGTAAAATGTAGTGGCTGGGGTTAATATATGTATTTTAATCTCTCTATATATCAATTAAATTTTACTCAAATGTGTGTATATTATACACAATGTTCTATGTCATTTTCCTTTTTAAAAACATTTTGGTGATCATCTCCTATTTATATGTAAAAATATTTTTATTCCTTATTTACTATTCATAATATACCATTATATGTATACATTATAATTTATATAAGCAATATTCTGTTGATATTTAGATGACTACTGTATTTTCCTTTTATAAACAAAGTTGCAATAAATAATCTTGTATACATTTCATTTTTTATATGTGTGAGTAAATCTGTAGAGTATATTCTAAATAAGGAATTGTTGGTTAATGGATATGTGCATTTGTAATTTTGGTTGCTGTGGTCAGAGTGCTCTGCAAACAGATTTTATTGGTTTAAATGTGCACAATCTATGTATAAGAGTGTTTCCTTCAACTCTGAACAAATTTTCATATATTTAAGAGCTGTTTATATTTTCTTTTCTGTGATCAGTTTGCTCACATTCTCTGATCATTAATTTACTGAATGGTTGGGTTTTTTTCTGATTGATAAATAGGAGTTCTTTATGTATTAGAGAAATTATCTCTTTATTTATTATGTGAACATTTTCTCACCTTTTTTACTTGACTTCAACTTTATTGTGATTGTTGCCACGTAGTTTCTTTAAATTTTTTGTATCAAGTTTATAGATTTTTTAATGGCTTCTGGATTTTGTTTCTACTTAAATTTTCTCACTTGGAATAAAAATTTTTTTCATGGTTTTTTTCCTACTATTATGATTATATTTCTTAAATATTTGATCAATTTCAGATTTATTCTGGTAAACAATATGAATCTAAGGTTTTTTTTCAGGTAGCTACCCAGCTTTCCCATAGCATTACTATATAATCCATATTTTCAATGACACTTTGAAATGTTTCTGCATTTTCATTATGTAACTATATATATTTGAATCTATTTCTGGATTTTCTTTTCTCTCTCATAAGCATATATGTCTATTCATGTACAAGTATCAGTTTTTTAAAAAGTCGATTAAATTTTAAATAGATTTATAATACATATTAAAATGTGGTAGAAATAGCTTCCTTTTCTTGATTTAGATTTTTGGAAATTTTCTGACAAGTTTTACTTGTTTATTTTTCTGATGATCTTTAGAGGAAAGCTTAGTCTTATCAACCCTCTAAAACAAATATATCAAATTTATAAATTAAGTGAAATTGACACTTTCATATTTTGGGGCTATCCCTTTGTAAGTACATGGTATTCCTTCCCACTTGTTCAAATGTGTATGTGTTCATGTATGTTTATGGTATGTGTGTATGTGAATATATGTGCATATTTTGTGACTCTTAGGAGCATTTAAAAATTTTCTTCACTTCTCATTTATTTCTGGTTAAGTATATTCCTAAGTTTTTGTTGTTTTCAGATTTGATCTAACAAACAAGAACACAACTTCATGCCTAGGAATTATATATAAAACAGGTGTCTTGGAAGAGTTGAAATAAATAGTTTACAAAAGAAAGGAAACAAATCTAGTTTAAACAGGAAGATACTTAACTGGACCCATACAAGAGAAACACACAAATTACATTTGATACTCATGGAAAGGGGTAACACTGAAATACCCCTGGTCACCCACTAGATTGGCAGAGATCATAAAGTTTAATAGCATACTATGCTGATGATGGCAAGTGACAGGTACTCTTATGCATAATTAGTAGGTGGGTACATTGTTAAACCTCATTGGAGGGCAGTATGGTGATAACCACTGCAGGAGACAAAAATATGCCACCTAAAAAATATTTCTTAAATAAACAATGTCTCACTCTGTTCCCCAGGCTAAACTGTAGTGATTTGACATAGTTCACTGTGGCCTTGAACTCCTGGGCTCAAGGGATCCTTCTACCTCAGCCTCCTAAGTATCAGGGACTATAGGTGTAAACCACCACACCTAGCTGTTTTAAGAAATCTTACACACAGGAGGAGCTCTGTAAACAGAGTAGAAGTTTACCTTTACCCTTTTGTTAGGGAAATTGACATCTAAAAGAAAATACCCATTAGTAAAAGCATCTCTCTGTACCAGGAAGAGAAGGATAAAATCACTAGAAGCTCTCATCAGTGGAGGAGGCACCAACTTAAATCTGCACAGTATTCTTATCCTTGATTTTCCATGTTTTTTTCTGTGCATCTCCCGGTAATAGGCCTTCTTCCATACCCTTCTTTCTTTGTTTCAGTTGAAGATGATGCCTGAACTTAAAGCTACTTCTTAGGAAAGTTACTCATTCCCTGGGTAGCTCCCATTTACACATGAGGTATACATGTTAATAAACTGTTTGTTTTTCTCCTGCAAATCTGTCTTTTGTTAAGGGGTCTGTTTCAACTAAGAACCTTTAGAGGAGTGAAGAAAAAAGTTATTTTTCTTCTCTACAACTCTTTGAATTTAAATGGCCTAATGCTCAGAGGCTTAAATCAAGTCTCAAGTCCTCCTTCCCTGTCTTACACTTATTTAATAAAAAGAAAGCTCCTTTTGCATTAAGGGGCAAATACTTTAAGCTATTATTGTTATTAATGTTTTAAAATTTTTTCCTCATGCAGTCACTGTGCAGTAAGCTATTAAGTTTCTGTCAAATAAACAACAATAGGAAAAACTGTAAAGAAAATTGAAATGAGAATAGTCTGTGTTGGTGTTGTTGCTTTTTTTACTTTATTTTCTAAAATGTAACCTGTAGCAAAATGGGAATATTGGGCTTTCACCATTACTTTATCTGTTCTGATTAAATGCAAGAATGACTAGATGCTACATAAAAAAATATGCATATGTTTATGTAAGCTATTTATGTTTACATTTAAGAAATCCTAGAAGAAGGCTTGTTAGGAAAGGTAGAGGATGCAAATTGTGGATAAGAGTAGCTTTAGGTACCTGGGAATCTTAACACAAAATTCCATTAAAAAATACATGTATGTATGGGTAGAGGGTGAGCTGCTTTTAGTATTTTGAATTAATACATAGAATACATTATTAATGACAACAATTACAAAGCATTTTTCAAACTTTTATTTTAAGTTAAGGGAGTACACATGCTGGTTTGCTATATGGATAAATTGAGTGTTGCAGGGGTTTGGTATACAGGTTATTTTGTCACTCAGATAATAAGCATGGTACCTGATAGGTAATTTTTAGATCCTCACCCTCCTCCCACTGTCCACACTCAGGTAAGTTCCAGTGTCTGTTGTTCCTTTCCAAATGTCCATGTCTACTCAGTGTTTACCTTCCACTTATAAGTGAGAACGTGCAGTATTTGGCTTTCTGTTTCTGCAATAATTTGTTTATTATAATGGCCTCCAGCTCCATCCATGTTGCTGCAAAGGATATGATCTCATTCTTTTTTTATGGTTGTGTAGTATTTGATGGTGTATATGTATCGCATTTTCATTATCCAGTTCTCTGTTGATGGGCTTCTAGGTTGATTCCATGTCTTTGCTATTGTGAATAGTGCTGTGTTGAACGTATATGTGCATGTGCCTTTATGGTAGAATGATTTATATTACTTTGGGCATATACCCAGTAATGGGACTGCTGGGTCAAATGGTATTTCTGTTTTTAGTTCTCTGAGAAATCTCCAGACTGCTTTCCACAGTGTCTGAGCTAATTTACATTCCCACCAACAATGTATAAACTTTCCCTTTTCTCTGCAACCTCGCCAGCATCTATTATTTGTTGTCTTTTTAATAATAGCCATTATTCTGACTGGTGTGAGATGGTATCTCATTGTGGTTTTGATATTTATTTCTCTAATGATTAGTGATGTTGAACATTTTTTCATATACTTTTTGGACGTGTATGGCTTCTTTTTTTATTGCTTGTTTGTTTGAGGTGGGGTTTTGCTGTTGTTGCCCAGGCTGGAGCGCAATGGCATGATCTCGGCTCACTGCATCCTCTGCCTACCAGGTTCAAGCAATTCTCCTGCCTCAGCCTCCTGAGTAACTGAGATTACAGGTGCCCACCACCATGCCTAATTTTTTTGTATTTTTAGTAGAGATGGGGTTTCACCATGTTGGCCAGGCTGGTCTCGAGCTCCTGACCTCAGGTTATCCACCTGCCTCAGCCTCCAAAAGTGCTCGGATTGCAGCCATGAGCCACTGCACTCAGCTGTATGTCTTCTTTTTAGAAGTTTAGAAGTGTCTGTTCATGTCCTCACTCCTTTATCCACTCCCCACCCGCCTTTTTTTTTTTTTTTTTTTTTTTTTTGAGACAGAGTCTCCCTCTGTCACCCAGGCTGGAGTGCCGTGGTGCAATCTTAGCTCACTGCAACCTCCACCTCCCAGGTTCAAGTGATTCTCCTTCCTCAGCCTCCCTGGTAGCTGGAATTAGAGGTGTACACTACCACACCCAGCTAATTTTTGTATTATTATTATTATTATTATTTTTAGAGATGGAGTTTCACCATGTTTTCCAGGCTGGTCTTGAACTCCTGTTCTCAAGTGATCTGCCTGCCTCAGCCTCCCAAAGTGCTGGGATTACAGGTGTGAACCACCACACAAAGGAGCTATGGTGGCAGCTACTGGGGAAGCACCCTTGTTGGGCATCTGATACTGTGCTGAAAGTAGGCGTGGCCAGGCAGGGACACTGGGAGAAGCTGACAGACAGGAGGGTGCTCAGATCAGATTGGCTTTATCCCACAAGGAAGAAAGCCTTGTTATGTTGAAGTCTGACAGTCAACAAGACCAAAGCCACCTAGAGGAGTGTGGTGAGCCTTAGAGGATGGGCCTCCCAGGCCATGCCCCACTAAAGCTATTCCCATACCCAACCCTCTGGGCTCCAGGTAGGCTGGAGTCCTCTTTCTGCCATCTCTCCAAACAGCTCTCCCTATTAGATCAAATGTTCATGGGGGTCACAGGGTCTCCTCCAGTTAGGATTCCAGGTGTCTGTGGCAAGAGTGGGTCACTCCTCACCTTTTTAATTCACTCCTGCCCCGGAAGCTGCTAGGGTCAGGAAAGAGCCATGGTACTCAGCAGCCCCATGCAGGGTCCCAGCTTCCTCTCATTTCAACCCAGGGTCTGTGTCTTACCTCTGTACACTCCAAATGCTTGGATCTGCTTAGAGTGTGCCAATCTTCTTAATGGTCTGGTCTTTCAGTGGTAGATGCTCTTCCTGGATGCATCTAATTGGCCATCTTGTCTAAAATTTCTACAAAGCCATTTTATTAGTGAGTTGAGTAAGAAACTACTTAAAGATGTTATTGAAAGATACCAGAATATGCCACCTCAAAATATGACTCTGTTATATAGAATATTCTGAGCTAAAGACAATTGAGAACCTACAGGTGCAGGAAGAGCTCTTACCTTCCCCTAAATGCCTAACAACAGAATATACATCTCCCCTTTTGCAATGATGTTTACCAGGAAGAAAGCTAATCCTGGAGACAACTGTTATTATCTGAGAGATCTTATCTGTATAACAAGACAAGGCTTATTTACCATAATATCATAATATCCTCCTGTTGTCTTCCCTGCACAGAGCTCCAAAGACCTTTTGTTTTGGTAAGCCTAAGATGGTACATAAG
Organism: Alouatta palliata; assembly: GCA_004027835.1. Taxonomy (NCBI): domain Eukaryota; kingdom Metazoa; phylum Chordata; class Mammalia; order Primates; family Atelidae; genus Alouatta; species Alouatta palliata. Next base: position 160,641 of record PVKV010000927.1, on the reverse strand, counting down.
CCTCAATCATGTGGTCGTGTGGCAGCCTGATAGATTCTTGCCCTCTCCCCAGAAAAGCCAGTTTACTGAGAACAGCAGTATTGCAGCAAGGAAAGAGTTCAATAGTCACAAGGCCAGCCAAGCAGGAGGAGGAGAAGTATTTCTTAAATCCACCTCCCTAAAACTTCAGCGGCTAGGGTTTTTAAGGGTATTTTAGCAAGCAGGGGTTGGGGAACTGAAACAGTGATTGGCTAGGGTTGAAGTCACAGTGGTGTCTAAACTGTCTTTGTGTGGCTGAGTCATTTCCAAAAAAAGGGGCCTCTGGACCAAGTTTTGTCTCTTGGTCTGTCAAAATCTGAAATATATCTCAAAGACCAATTTTTTAGTTTTTGCAATAATGATGTTATCTATAGGAGTAGTTGGAGAAGTTATAAATTTTTTTGACTTTTAGTTATGTGACTCTGGGGTCGTAAGCAACTTATAGAAAAGCAAACTAAGGAAGGGCAGTTTATTGTTTACGCTTTTATATATATTTTTTGAAACAGTATCTTGCTGGAGTATAGTGGCACAGTCAGCTCACTGCGGCCTCAAACTCCTGAGCCCAAGTGATTCTCCTGCCTCAGCCTCCCAAGTAGCTGAGACTCCAGGTGTGTGCCACCATGCCTGGTTAATTATGTTTTTATCTTTATTTTAGTAGAGACAGGGGCTTAAGCAAAGTTCAAGAGCCTACTATACTTCTAACCTAGTCTTATGAAGTCAGCTTTAACCTCCAAACAAGGAGGAGGTACAGATTATTCAGGATTTTGTATTCTCATGAAGAATCATTCTTTTAATATTATAAAATATCACTATTTATTGCTCAATATTTTTCTCATCTTAAAGTCTACTTTGATGTCAGTTTAGTCAGATCAGCTCTCTTTTGGCTGATGTTCACTTAGTATGTCTTTTTTACATTCTTATAAACACTATGTATTTTTATATTTATGGTATGTTTCGTATAAGCAGCCAGAATTGTATTCTTTTAAAAATGTGAACTGAAAATCTTGTTAACTGAAGTGTTTCATCCGTTTACATAAAATGCAATTACTGATGTAGTTGAGTTTAGTCTCCCATATTGCTATTTGTTTTCTATTTTTCCCTTGTTTTGGTTTATTATACTTGCTTTGTAATAATAAAATACTTATGTTCCATTTTATCTCCTCTGTTAGGCATTTGTTATGCTTTTTAATATAATTGTTTTAGTGGTTACACTAAAAATTATAAGACACATGCTAACTTATTATAGTCTATCTTAATACCTTTTTAGCTTCTCCAACATTGTAAAGCATCTAGAACAGTATACCTCTATTACCCCCTACTACACCTTTGCCATTTTTGCTGTTGTTATATGCTTCTACATGTGATAATTCCCATAAAATACTGCAATTGTTCTTGCTTTAAACAGTCAATACTTTATATTTATCTACATATTTACTTTTCACAAAGATGTTCGTTGCTTCTTCTGTTTTCAACTTTCATTATTTTCTTTCATTCTAGAAAATGGACTTTTGTATATCTTACAGTGAAGATCTGTTGGTTGTGAATTCTGTCGGCCTTGGGGGTATGTGTATGTTTCAGCACTTCATTATTTTTGTCTTCTATTAGTTATTTATTGTTCATACCTGAATTAAATATGTTTTCTTCAGTCTAAGCTCTTTTCCGTAATAAGCCTTTATAAGTTAGAAAACTTTCTACTGGAAAACTGGTATTACTTATGTGGCTATTTTTAGATTGATGTATCCATTCTTTGATTTTCCTTCCACGCTAAACATGATCTATCTTGCCCATTATTCCACAGGTAGGCAGGATGAATGAGGAATATACAAGCGTTCTCCAAAAGCAAAGTGAAGTTATTAGGATGACATTAGTACTAGAAGTCAGTCTCTTTGAGACATTAATACCTTTGTCAATCTTACTTTTGTACTCTACATTTTTTCTTCCAATGTTCATGTCTTGTAATTTTATTCTATATGATTCCTTTGGTGGTGTGGCAGTTTTCAAGTCTAAATTGAAAAGTAGCTTCTTCTGGGTTTCTAGTTACAGTTACAAAAATCAAATTTAAAACGTGATTAGTGGGACCATATCATATACATATTTAACTCATAAAATGTCAACCATACATGTTGTGCCAACTTAAAATGAAGAACACTTTGAACAAGGTGGAAGATTTTACCTACCATTTTCCTCAATGAATACATGAACCAGACAGTGTGAATCTGTCTTTGGTTCAGATGATCTTGGTTCCTATCTGCCTTTGCTGGTGTATCTTACTTCTCTGATTTCAGAACCTGACCCCCAACAGAGCACAGTGCCATCATAAAAAGATATTTACAGTTAGCTAGGTACTCTTTTAAATCCTACTATAAAATCCCCCAATTATCCAGTAGCATTTGCTACTGTATCATTAGACCATCACAAATAATTTTCTCATAGGAGTGTGAATTAATTGGAGGCTATCTGCGATAACATGAAATGAATTCTTACGTCTTTATTATTAAATGGGCTGGGTGTGGTGGCTCATGCTTGTAATCCCAGCACTTTTGGAGGCTGAGGCAGACAGATCACTTGAGTTCAGGAGTTTGAGACCAGCCTAGCCAACGTGGTGAACCCTCATCTCTACTAAAAATAATAATAATAAAAATTAGTCAGGCATTGTGGCACACACCTGTAATCCCAGCTATTCAGGAGTCTGAGACAGGAGAATCCCTTGGACACGGGAAGGGGAGTTTGCAGTCAGCTAGGATGATGCCACTGCACTCCAGCCCCGATGACAGAGCAAGACACACACAGTCCCAAAAAAGACTTTATTATGAAATGCCTCTAATAGTTACCACCTTTTCTTTCACTTTTATCATGAAGTAGGATAACAATCTAGCCAAGGAAAAAGGTACAGAAAACAGTGGGCAATATATAACACTCCATAAAAAGTACTATGCTAGAGATATGCACAAGTGCTTTATATAGAAGGAATCTTAGTGCAGAGTGTCCGGATATTAATAGGTAGGCAAATGGATTGAAGAAAACATTGTAAGCAATAGGAATAACATGGACAAAGACTGTAAAACATCAAATTATGTGGCAGATTTTTAAGGTGCAAGATATTTGTTATAGTTTAAAACCCAGAATATGCTGACGATAACAAAGCGGGAAAGGAAGATTATATTACAAAGTGAATTAAAATACTCTTCCATGAAAAGTGGACCTGATCTACTTCTTTGCCCGTGCACACTTGCCTGTAGCCTCCTATGACTGCTTTGCTGGCATGGACCCTGCTACCACTGATCCATTTGTTACAAAAAGCCATCATCTGATTTGGTTCTTACACATCTCTTGTGAGAAAATATGACCCAGTTAATTTTGGACTTCTGCACACATACCAGAGATAGGACTTGAGCTTAGATGTCCCAACTGAAACTCAGTGCTCTTTCGACTTCACTTTATTGCTTTTCATGGATGGGATACCACGTCACTTTTTATATCTACAGATAAGGTTAGTCTTGTTGTTATTTGCTCATTACTGCTCTGGTAGTGATCATGTGCCCTCCCCCATTTTATGGTATAGTCTGAACGCTGAAAATGAATCTGGGCCTTTCTTTCATTTGAAGCTTAAGATGGTGGCAAATCTACAAAGTTGTCAAAAGCAGACAGTTGGAATGTAGAATTACAGGGCTGCAAAACTGATGTGGAAAATTCAAAACACCCTTCACTTAACACTGTGCCAGAGCTGATTAGTGCAGTTTATTGCTAAACCCCAAGGGACACCTGAAGGCTTTTACCTTCAGTCTAGAACCTCTGGCCTGAGTGAAGGTGTAATGCTGCGTTAGTTCCACACTCTTTCTATTAGAGCTTACTCAAAGCTGCCGACACCAGATGTGTTACAAACAAACGTTAATTCTCCTCCAGCATCTGGACTGTATGTACAATAAGGGGCAAGATTTATGCCCTGCTGAAGCATTCCCCAGTTTTTAACACAGAAGTGATTGAACTCCAGATGTTAACAAGATGCAGCGACCTTTTAGTATTATTAAAAACATGATTTCTTGTTTTGCTCATGACAAAAACCATTGGATTAACTTATTAGAAATGGAGCTGCTGTCCTGCTAATTGGAAGCTGTGTCTACTTTAGCTATTGGAGCTTGTCGTCAAAGATTTTATGAAGAAAGAATGACTCATCAACCCCTAAAATCATCAACTTTTAAAGTCCCTTTCAAAATCAGGGGTTACAAAGGTAGAAATTCTCTGAGAACTGCAAATAGATTCAGATGAGAATGAAAGTTAAAACAAGTGTTTGTATGACTTAATCAAATTAGCATCTGTTCCCTTTCAGTAATGTTATTGTTATTGAGAAACATGGAACTGTAACCTGAGAGCCTTAGAGCTAGAATTGTTCCTCAAAGATTGTCTGTTCTGCCCTGTCTTCCTTCTTTTTCTCCACTTTCAGAAAGGAAGAGAATAATCTCATTTTAAATTCAAGCAAATGAGAGTGAAAAAGATCCAATCCTTTGATACTTACTGTCTCAAAATCACTACATAGTGAACTCACTGAATTCAGAACTGCTATTTTAAAAGTACAGTATCCTCAATGATAAAATGTACTTTGCCCATAGTTTACTTTTCCATAATTGGAATGAATCTTAAATTCAATGTGAATATTTAATGTTTGTTTACTTATTGTGCCCAAAGTTGTTATTAACAGTGCATATGATAATCATTGGCATCGTAGAATAAGAAATTAGGTTAACTTTTGATTTCATTGAACAAAAAATAATCATCATCTAGAATTTTTACTAGTATCATAATCGGGGAATCTATGAAAAGCGTTATCCTAATGAGAAAATGCCTTCCTTTGGAGATACTCATGTTATGGTGTTTCTCAGCCTTAACTATTCAGGACGAAGGAGGCACTAAGATGATTTTAATATAAAACTTTAACATAGAAAATACAATCATGTTAAATAGTTTTTATTAATCATGAATTTAGCCTACTACTTGCAATACACCTTTCAAACTTTGTGGACTTAATATCTAAATGGTTTATGGATTGTAAGACCTTAAGTTTTCACTATCTTTTGGTTTCTTTGGTTATTTGTTCTGTTCTATTGTTTGCCATGATATACTTCGTTATTTCCCTATGTCTCTTGGAATGACTTTGGAGAGTATAATAAATATACCAACAACATATGTAAGTAAAAAATAGTGAGCACCAGTATTTTTTCCTGTCCCCAAGTGGTTGCTGCAGGAGGGTGAGTTAAATAGGTATGCAGTGGACCACTCTCTCCATGGACCTTCAGAATCCTAGCTGCAGGAGACCTGCCAGCAACCCCCATGGATTGCTGGCAGAGAGGTTGGTTTAGAGATTAGGAGGAACAGGATTATAGCCTGCATGGAACCCACAGGGTTTGGCATTGGAATGGCTTCAGTGGAGCATGGCCATAGATGCCTACTCCTCAAGGCTCCCCATACTCTTCTAGGTGGCTTTGCTCTTTGTTGACTGTTGGACCTGGATAGAACAGGGATATTTTGCCTGTGGGACAGGGCAAATCTGATCTGAGAATTCCCCTGTCTGCCACCAGCCTCTCCTGGAGTTCCTGCCTGGCTGAACTTGTTTGCAATGCAGCTTCAGATTCCCAAACAGGGTGCTTCCTGGTAACCACTGCCATAGTGAGCTAACCCTACCAAAGCAAAGAGCTTTTGAAGATGGGCCCCTGCCAGCATGCACCTGCCTGCAGCCTGCACTGCATGGATTTGCTAGCACACACTTGCCTGTAGCCTCCCATGACTGCTATGCTGGCATGGACCCTGCTGCCACTTCCCTAAATGCTTTGTCTGGCACTTCCCATCGGAGTGCTATTGCCAGTGGACAGGGAGCACCCAAGCCCCTCCAGCACAGCAGGTGCTTAACTTTGAGGAGTCAGAGAAAAAATGCTGTGGGCCTGATCCCAGGACCCCAGATATGCAGTCCAGAAGTGCTGAGCTGAGCCTTGGTCTCCTGAAATCATTCAAAAGTGAAGCCAGTTGACTAAACCTAGCTTATAACCACAGTCAAACCCTCAAGGGCTTCGAAGAATATGAAAGCAAAAAGCCCTATTGAAAAGAAAGCAATGCAAAGATTAAGGGATTATCAACTCACAGAGATGAGAAAAAATCAGTGTAAAAACTCTGGTAACTCTAAAAGCCAGAATGTCTTCTTACCTCTTTGTGACTGTATTAGCGCCCCAGAAATGGTTCTTAACCTGACTGAAATGGCTAAAATGACGGACATAGAATTCAGAATCTGGATGGCATTGAAGCTTGTTGAGATTCAGGAAGAAAGTTGAAACCCAATCCAAGGAATCTAAGGAATCCAGTAAAACTGTTCAAGAATTGAAAGACAAAATAGCCATTTTAAGAAAGAACCAAACTAATTGAATAGAGCTGAAAAACTCAAGCAAGAATTTTGTAATACAGTCAAAAGTATTAACAGTAGAATACAACAAGCTGAGGAGAGAATATCAGAGCTTGAAGAGTGGGTCCTCCAGTCAACTCAGTCATCTAAAAATACAGAAAAAATAATTTTAAAAAATGAACAAAACCTCAGAGAAATATGAGATTATGTAGAGACCAAACCTATGACTCATTGTTTCCCTGAAAGAGAGGGATACAGAGGAAGCAACTTGGAAAGCATATTTGAAGGTATTTTCCACAAAAATTTTCCCAGCCTCGCTAGAGAGAATGATATTCAAATTCAAGAAATGTAGAGAACTCCTTTGAGATACTGTAGAAGATGACCATCTTCAAGGTACATAGTCATCAGATTCTCCAAGATCAGGATGAAAGAAAATATATTAAAGGCAGCTAAAGAGAAGGGACAGGTCATCTACAGAAAGAACCCCGTCAGGCTAACAGTAAACCCTTTAGCAGAAATGGTGCAAGTCAGAAGACATTGGAGCCTGTATTCAGCATCATTAAAGAAAACAAATTCGAACTGAGAATTTAATATCCAGCAAAACTAAGCTTCATAAGCAAAGGAGAAATAAAATTCTGTTCATGCAAGCAAATGCAAAGGGAGTTTATTACCACCAGACCAGCCTTACAAGACATCCTTAAGGAGCTAAACATTGAAACAAAAGACTGCTAGTGACCACCACAAAAACACACATTAGCACATTGACCATTGACACTATAAAGCAACTACACAGTCAAGTCTACATAACAGTCAGCTAACAGTGTGATGACAGAATCAAATGCACACATATCAATATTAATCTTGAACATTGACAGGTTAAACACCCCACTTAAAAGGCACAGAGTGGCAAATTGGATAAAGAAGCAAGACCAACTGTATGTTGTCTTCAAGAGACTCATCTCACATGCAGTGACCCCTATAGGCTCAAAGTAAAGAGATGGAGAAAGATATACCAAGTATACAGAAAACCAAAAAAGCAAGAGTTGCTACTGTTACTTTAGTCAAAACACACAGTAAACAAATAATGATCAAAAAGGACAAAGAAGGGTATTACCTAAAGGATTCGATTCAATAAGAGTTAAGTTTCCTAAATATATATGAACCCAATGCTGTAGCAGCGAGATTCATAAAACAAGTTTTTAGCCATTATTGGGTGGTTATCTGAGTTTCTTCATGGGTCTCTAAAACACCACTGACAGACAGTCCATCAATGCAGAAAACTAACAAAAATATTTGAGATCTGTCTTGACACTTGACCAGATGGACCTAATAGACATCTACAGAACTCTCCACCCCAAAACAGCAGAACATACATTCTTCTCATCTGTACATGACGCATATAAAATCCACCACATGCTCAGCCATAAAGCAATTCTCAAAATTTTTTTTAAAAACCCGAATCATGGCTAGGCACGGTGGCTAATCCTAGCACTTTGGGAGGCTAAGGTGGACAAATCATGAGGTCAGTAGTTTGAGACCAGCCTGGCTAACATGATGAAACCCCATCTCTACTAAAACTACAAAACTTAGGCATGGTGGTGGGCGCTTGTAAACCCAGCTACTCAGGAGGCTGAGGCAGGAGAATCGCTTGAACCCAGGAGGCAGAGGTTGCAGTGAGCTGAGACCATGCCATTGCACTGCAGCCTGGGGGACAGAGACCATGGTGCAATAAAAATTAAAATCAATACCAAGAAGATCTCTCAAAATCATATAACTGCATGGAAATTAAACAATCTGCTCCTGAATGTCTTTTGAATAAACAAGGAGATAGGCAGAAATCAAAAAATTATTTGAAACTAATGAAAACAAAGATTCAAAATACTGGAATCTGTAGGACACAGCTAAAGCAGTGTTAAGAGGAATGTTTGTACCACTAAATACCCATATCAAAAAGTTAGAAAAATCTCAAGTTAACAACCTAGAGGAAACAGAGAAACAAGAGCAAACCAACTCCCAAACTAGCAAAAGACAAGAAATAGCCAAAATCAGAGCTGAATGAAAATGACAGATAAGAAGCCATACCAAAGATAATGAAGGAAAAAATAGATTATTTGAAAGAATAGATAATATTGACAGATCTCTAAGAAGAAAAATAGAGAAAAAAAATCCAGATAAACACAATCAGAAATGACAAAGGGGACATTCCTACTGATCCTACAGAAATAAAAGAAAAACCCTCAGAGACTACTATGAACATCTCATGCACACAAACTAGAAAACCTAGAAGAAAGGGAAAAATTCCTGGACACATAAAACCTCCCGAGATTGAACCAGGAAGAAATTGAAACCCTGAACAGATCAATAGAGTTCAGAAATTGAATCAGTGATAAAAATCCTAACAACCATAAAGAGTCCCGAACCAGATAGACTCATAGCCACATTCAATTAGATATATAAAGAAGAGCTGATACCAATCCCAATGAAACTATTTCAAAAATTGGAGTAGGATAATCTCCTCCCCAACACATTCTATGAAGCCAGAATCATTCTGATACCAAAACCTGGCAGAGACACAACAAAAAAAAAGAAAACTTGAGGCCAATATCCCTCATGAATGTAGATGCAAAAATTCTCAACAGAATACTAGCAAACCACATCCAGTAGCATATCAAAAAGCTAATCCACCATAATCAAGTAGACTTTATTTCTGGGATGCAAGGTTGGGTCAATATATGCAAATCAATAAATGTGATTCATCACATAAACAGCTAAAAACAAAAACCACATGATCATCTCAATAGATGCAGAAAAGGCTTTCAATAAAATTCAACGTCCCTTTATGTTAAAAACCCTCAAACTAAGTATTGAAGATACGTATCTCAAAATAATAACAGCCATCTATGACAAACCTACAACCAACATCATACTGATTGGGCAAAAGCTGGAAGCGTTCTCTTGGAGAACCTGAAGAAGACAAAGATGCCTACTCTCACCACTTCTGTTTGACATAGTTCTGGAAATGCTAACCAGAGCAATGAGATATAAATAAAATGCATTCAAATAGGAAGTGAAGTCAAACTGTCTTCCCAGATGATATGATTTTATACCTATGAAACTTGATAGTTTCTGGCCAAAAGCTTCCAGATCTGATAAACAACTTTAGCAAAGTTTCAGAATACAAAATCAATGTATAAAAATCAGTAACATTTCTATATACCAGCATTATCCAAGCTGAGAACCAAATCAAGAATTCCTATTCACAATGGCCAAAAAAAGAATAAAATACCTTGGAGTACAGTTAACAAGGGAAGTGAAAGATATCCATAAATGAGAATTAAAAAATTGCTAAAAGAAATCATAGATGGCACAAACAAATGGAAAAACATGCATGCTCACGGACAGGAAGAGTCAATATTGTTAAAATGGGCATACTTCCCAAAGCAATCTACACATTTAATGCTATTCCTATCAAACTACCAAAAACATTTGTCACAGAATTAGAAAAAAACTATTCAAAAATCCATATGGAATTAAAATAAAGCCTGAATAGCCAAAGCAAACCTAAATGAAAACAATAAAGTTGGGAGGCATTACATTACCTGACTTCAAATTAAACTACAAGACTATAGTGACCAAACCAGCATGGTACTGGTACAAAAACAGACACATAGACAAGTGGAACAGTTAGGGAACCAGAAATCAAGCTACACACCTATAATACAACCATCTGATCTTTGACAAAGATACCAATAATGAGAAATGGGAAAAGGACACCCTAGTCAACAACCGCTGTTAGGATAACTGGCTAGCCACATGCAGGAGATTGAAACTGGATTTCTTCCTTTTACTATGTACAAAAATTACTCAAGATGGATTAAAGACTTAAATGTAAAACCTAAAACCATAAACCCTGGAAGAAAATATAGAAAATACCATTCTGGACATGGGACCTGGCAGAGATTTCATGATGAAGACTACAAAAACAATTGTAACAAAAACAAAAATTGGCAATGGGACCTCGCTAGAGTTTTTGTACAGCAAAAGAAACTATCAACAGACAAAACAGCCTACAAAATGGGAGAAAATATTTGCAAACTTTGCATCTCACAGAGCTAAGATTACAGGAGTGAGCCACTGTGCCTGGCCATCTTGCCCCAATTTCTAAGGTGCTAATTAATTAAAATATATCTTCCAAGCAAATCGTCTTGAAATAAGAATCATAGTCTTGGTTTGTCATTGTAGCTCATCTTTTAAGCAGAATTTTTGTAAGTAAAATTCCAGAAAAGTAGGGGCCACATACAAATATCTTCTTCTTGTATCCTTTATCCTAAGCCAATATTGCTTTTCTAGAAATCTTTCTCAAGGAACTGATACAAATGTGGACAAAGCTTTATGTGTAGAAGTGATGACTGGAATGTTATTTCTAAAAATGAAAAACTGAAAATGTAAATACCAAACTGTAAGACACATTTTTATTAAAATAATAAAGGATCATAGGGATCATTAAGCTGGTAAATGTCTGCAAATAATTATTGATAGTATGCATCATGTGCTTATAAATGGTACAAGTAGAGAAACAGGTATCAAATAGTACATAGAATATAATCTCAAATTTGAATTAGAAGGTTGAAAAACAGAATTATAACAAAATTGGGTGACAGATTTATAGATGTTTAAATAGTTTTTTCTTTTAAAATCAGCATCATTAAAATATAAATTATATACAATAAAATGCACATATATTAGGTGAACAATTAGTAAGTATTGGCAAATGTATAAACTCTTATAACCATTACTTGAATTGTTATAGAATATTTTCATCACCCCCGTAAGTTCACTTATGCCCATTTGTTGTCAGCATCCCTCCCTTTACTCAGTAAAGTACCTACTGACCTTGTTTCTGTCACTTTATATTAGTCTTGCCTATTCTAGATGTCATATGATGCAATATGTAACAGTATAGTGGAATGCACATACAAGGTAAGAGTATGCACTCTTTTGTTTTCAGCTTTCTTCAGTCAACATAATATTGAAACTTACCCTTGCTGTTGCATATGTCAGCAATTCCTTCATCCCTTCCTCCCTCCCTCCCTTCCCTTCCTTCCTTCCTTCCTTCCTTCCTTCCTTCCTTCCTCCCTCCCTTCCTCCCTCCCTCTCTCTCTATTTCTTTCACTACATAGCATTCATATCGTAATTTGTTTAGCCATTTGTCTGTTAATGGAACTTTAGGTTTTTCCAGTTTGAGACCATCATTAATAAAGCTGTTATGAACATTTGTATACAGATTTTTTGTGAATATATGTTTGAGATTTTTATTGGTAAATACCCAAAAATGGAATTACTGGTCCAAATGGTAAGTGTACTTTAATTTTATACAAATTGCTAAACTCTTTTCCAAAATGGTGTACTTTTACACTTCCATCATCAATGTAAAAAAAATTTCTTACTTTTTATTCATAACAACGGTGAATATTGACAGTTTAAAATGTTTTTAGCCATTCTAAATGTCTGTCTAGTAATATCTCATTGTGGGCCTATTTTTTGTATTTTCTTGATTACAGATTATGTGGACCGTCTTTCCTCCTAATTATTGACCATTTATATATTTTCTTTTGCAAGAAATCGGTCAAATCTTTTGCCCATTTTCAAAAAATTGGGTTGCTTCTTATTATAAAGTTGTGGAAACCTTACATATATATTTTTTGGATACGAGCCTTTTATCAAATATATGTCTTACAGATATCCCACCACATGCCTGTCTATGGCTTACATTTTGATTTCCTGATTTTCTCTTTTAGAAAGTTTAAAAAATTTTTTTTTGTTAAAGTGAAATGTATTGCTTTTTTCCCTGTTATGGTTTAAAGAGTTTGTCTTCTTGGTCAGTCTAGCCAGGTGTCTCTATATTTTACTGATCTTTTAAAAAGAAGTAACTTTTAGATATTTTGTTTTTCTCTGATTTTTCTTCTTCTCTATTCCATTGAGTTTTTCTCTTGCCTTTATTATTTTCTTTTTTCCATTTTATGCTTAACAGTCTAATTGATTTCTAGCTTCTTAAAATGAAAACTTAGATCACTGATATTACATATTCTTTTCTAATATAAGCATTAAAACTGTAAATTTATCTGCAGGCAATAACTTAGCTGTATCCATAAATTTTGATATGTCATGTTTTCATTTTCATATACTTTTAAATATTATCTTATTTGCCTTTACATTTTTTTCTTTAATTCATGGGTTATTGAGAAGTATATTGTTTAATTTCTAAGTATATGGAGATTTTTCATGTATCTTTGTGTTATTAGTTTCTTATTTGAATTTGTTGAGGTCAGAGGGCATACTACAATCATTTCAATCCATTCAACTTACTGAGATTTGTTTTATGTCTCAGCTTATGGTCTATCTTTGTAAGTGCCCAATTTGCATGTGAAAAAAAGCCTATCCTGCCATTGTTGGTATATGTCAATTAGGTTTCACCTTGGTTGATAGGGTTCAAGTTTTCTAGACTGATTTTCTGTCAACCTGTTTTATTACTAGGAGAGATATGTTTTTATATTCAACTGTAACTGTGGGCTTTTCTATTTCTCCTTTCATTTTTATCAGTTTTTATTTTATGTATTTTTGAAGCTATATTATAAAGTGCATACACATTTAGAATTGTTACATCTTTTTGATGAATTGACTCTTTTATCCTTATGAAATGGCCTTGTTACTCCTGTTAGTATTTTTTGTTCCGAACTGTATTTTGCCTGAAATTAATATAGTCACATAAGCTTTCTCTGTTTAGTGTTTCTGTGGTATTTTTTTATATTCTTTCACTTTTAACCTCTGTATATTCTTATATTTAAAGTATATTTCTTTTAGACAACATATAGTTGTGTTTTGCTTTTTTATCCAATATGACGATCTCTGCCTTTTAATTGAAATGTTTTGGTCATCTATATTGAGTGTAATTATCAATACAGTTAAGTTTAATCCTTTCATCATATTTGATTACTATCCTAAGTATTTTATTTTTCCTGTTTATATATTTTTACCATTTCAGGGCTTTTTTGGTCTTAATTGAGTATATTTAAATATTCTATGTCCGTTTTTTGCTTGTTATCAATGTGATCTTTTTTTTTTTAGTAGTTACTCAGGAGTTTTATAAAAAGCACCTTTAACTTCTTTAAGTCTGCCTTCAAATAATATACTACTTTATGTATAACACTCTTACCACCATAGATTTTATTTGCATAAAATTGTGTCATAATTGTGTTAATATTGTCACAGATTATATTTTTACACATATTAGCCTTCAGTACATTGTTGTTACTGTTCTAAACAGATTTTAAAGAGTAAATTACAGTTAAACAAAGATTTCTAGTGTTTATCCAAATGTGCCATTTTCAGAGCTCTTCATTTTTGTTATAGATCCAAGTTTCCATCTGGTATTCCTTTGCCGTTGAAGAACTTCATGACATTTCTTTTAATGTATGTTTTCTAGTGACAAATTCTCTCAACTTGTGTTTGTATTTAAATGCTTTTAGGTCATCTCTATGTTTGAAGGAATTTTTTGCTGTATATTAGTTTCTAGGTTGACATTTTTTACATTCAGCACTTTAAAGGCACTGTTTCATTGTATTCTTGCTATATCTAAGGAGTCATTAATCATTCTTATATTTGTTTCCCTGAATTTAATGTTTCTTTTTATTTATGGCTGCTTTTGATATTTTCTTTTTGTTACGGATTTTCAGTAATTTGATAATGAGAGGCCTTCCTGTGGTTCTCTTTGTTTTTATATTGCTTCTTGAATGCATGGGCATTTTGGATATATGGATTATAATTTTCATCAAATTGGGAAACTTCTAATTTTATGTCTTCAAATAGTTTTTCTCCTGGGAATCCATTTACATGCATGTTAAACTATGTGATATTGTTCCACAGTCACTGAATCTTATGTTTTTCTTTAGCTTTTTTTCTCTGTGTACTGTAGTTTTGATAGTTTCTCTTGCTATGTCTTTAACTTCATTGATCTTTTCTTCTATAATGTCTAATTGGCTGCTTTTCTCATCTAGTGAAGTTCTCGATATGAACTTGAGTTCTAGAAGTTCAATTTCACTCTTCTTTAGTTTCCATATCTCTTGTTCTTATGTTCATGCTTTACTAACTTCATGATCATATTTATAATAGCTGTTTGAATATTCTTGTGTACTAATTCCACCATATCTATTATTTCTGCCTCTGTTTCTATCAATTCATTTTTATTTTGATTATGGTCATATTTAGTATTTTTTTATTGGTTGCTGAACACTGTGAATATTACATTGAAGAGTCCGTGTATTTTGTTTTCTTCCATTTGAAGAGTGTTGACTCTTGTTTTGAGTGCCAGCTAGATAAATTGAAGTTTTGTTTAAATTTTTCAGGCTTACTTTTAAACTTTCTTAGTGTAGGTCTAGAGTTGCGTGTCTTCTGGAGCTAGTTTTGTTCTACAACTAAGGTGCAATATTTCTTGAGTCTCTGTTGTATGGTACAGATGTTCTAAAAAGTCTCATCCCTCTGGATGACTGGAATTTCAGATGTGGTCTCAGAAGTATTTTCAGGGAGACAGCTGGGGGATTGTAGAGCTCACTTCATTTTCCTGCTCTCTCATAGAGAATATAGTCCTGTATCTAAAAAGAGTTGTTTCTTATATTTTGTTCAGTTTCTGGTTGTTCATAAAAAGACAAATCAGGTACATGTTATTCTGTCACTGTCAGAAAAGTAAATTTGGTCATCGTATTATTAAAAAGATTCTTTTTTATAGACTTTCAATTTTCAACAATGAACATATATTAGTCAACAAATATATGCCATATTATTGTGTGAATTTCCTATTGTTTCTGTAACAAGTGAGGCTTTGAAGAATACAAATTTATTACTTTAGAATTCTGTAGGTCAGAAGTTCAGCAAAGTCCCACTGGACTAATATTAAGGTGTTGAAAGGGCTCTATATCTTTTAGGGGTTCTAGGGGAGAATCTGTTTATTTGCTTTTACAGATTGCCTGCATTCCTTGGCTCATAGCTACTTTTTAAATCTCAAATTAAGAGGCATAGCATCTTCAAATCCCTCTGTAACTCTTTCTTGCCTTCTTTCACTTAAAAGGACCTGTGATTATAGTAAGCTCAGCTAGATAATCCAGTGTCATCTCCCATCACAAGATCCTTAAATTTAGCATCTTTGCAGACTCTTTTACAATGTCAAGTAGCACATTCAAGGTCCCAGGGATTAGGTAATGGACATCTTTGGGGAACCATTATTCTGCTGACCACAATTATTAAGTTTTTTTTTTTTGGTCATGAATTATTGGTAGAATATATCATCATTCTTAGAATGTCGTATAAGAAGAGATAATCTATTGATATACACCCCACATGCTCTGGACACTACAACACTTAGACTTTGATAACACCTAAGAAAATTTAGCTATTCATTTTCCTAAGGCCATGTAAACTTCATATGTCTGCTTATGTCACAGTGGATAATGCCTAGTCCACAAGATAGGTGGCATATTTACAGACTATTGGATTTTGCTAAAGATAGCCCTAACTATTTTGTTTGCAAGTCTTTGATTTTCTCTAACCTACCCTTGATTTATCGAGACAGCTGTAAGCATATCTGACAGTAGTAATTTGTAGAGCTATCACTACTCCCCAAGTACTATGCTGAAAATTTTATTTTTAAAAGTTATAATAGCAAAACATTCTCCCTGTGACATTCTATATCTCTAGGTGGGACCATGTTTTTCCCAACTGAGACTTAAAACCATCATCTCTTTTGTCTGATATTTATCCTGATTTTTACTTTATCCACTTAATCAGTTGTCAGATTTGGTAGATTTTTTTCCCAAGAAATCTCTCTAAAAATTTCTTGTATATTCGTTTCATTTTAATTCCCACAGCCATCACTGTATTTCAGGCCTTGGTTCCTGTATTTAAATTATCACAAATATTTCCTGATGAGTCTTATTGCTTTTATTATTTTTCCAAACCACCACTGCTAGATGGGTCTTTCAAAAGATTCATTCCTACTAAAATATTTTTAGACTCTTCTCAATTCCTGTAGGGTAAATGTTCAACTCTCAGTATGATGTAAAAAACACCACACTTTCATTTAACAATTTAATTTCTCCATGTCTTATCACAAATTCAACTTCCTTTTATTTTGCTCACCTTAACCATTCCAGCTTTCATCAACATGAATAAATTTTTATGGTGGTCTTATGTAGAAATATTTTAGTAATTTATCAAACTATGTCTTGATTTATCTTCCTATAATTATATACCTTTTATGTTTTATATTCCAATCAAATTTTTGAAGGGCAGAATTCATGTTTTATAGATCTTTGAATCCTTTATAATATCCAATACTAGTATTCAATACACATCTAACTTGTGGGTAAAAGAGAATGGGATTCAAGGCTAGATTTTTTTCCGGGGTTTCTTTTGGTGGAGACAGGGGTGGTCATATGAAATAATCAATGTTTCCTAATAAGTAAGTTTCAATAATACCTAGTGTGTATATTATTTTTAGTTTTTAAAAAACTAATATTTTGTTTTCATATCTTCATAACCATTCTTTAGGGTTAGGATACATATCCCCATTTTAGCAACTGTATGATCTCCATTAAGCAGTTTAATTCATGATGAACAGAGCCAGGTCTCCTTACTTTTGTGTTCTTCTTTTCTCCTCTCTGGCCTCTCAGAATTTCTTATTTAAATATTTTAAGTCTCCATGCAACCACCTTAGTAACCACACAGACTGTATTAGTCATCTCTCTCTAAAACTTACCTCATTCTTTAGGTTCTCTTTTGGCAGAATAATCTTCCTGTAACTCGTGAATCAAATCTACTTTGTTTTTATAGTAGAACCTAAAAGACTCTTTACTATTTTTACTACACAGCCTTGTATTCTCCATTACTCTGTTCAGTTTACTTTTTTTTGTATAATACAAATTAAGAAAGGCAAAGTATATTTGGATTGTCTTAAAATTGTCCCAAATATCTCTAGGGTTGACTCATTGTTAAACCCATAGAAACTCCAGTTTGTTTGACTAAACTCAGGACTGGGATTTGGGGAATTATGATAATTATGGCTCATCTTATGATCCCAGGCCAAGTAATTCATTTTTCTTTGTTTTAGTTGCTTCATCAGCAAAAGGATAAAATCTATTGTGTGTAACCAGAAGGTCGAATACAAAGGACAGAAAAAGCCGTGTGCAGTTTGTGAGCGTAAGGATACATATAAAAGCTAAGTATAGTCATTTCAACTGCCACAGGGGAATATAGTTTTTAGATCTTTCTCCCAGGAGCTCCAGGAATAAATACATTTCCCAGCCCCGTTTTCCACACAACTCACATAATACATTTTTAGATAGTAAAACTGAGATATTTCAGGATCTCAGATATTGAGATATTTCAAGATGGCAGTAATATTTGTGATGCTGATGGTGATGATGAAAATGGTAATTACCATTTGTTGAGCCTGTGTACCATGTTTTGGGATTTATTGTCAACATTGTCTTTATATAAATCTGTGAGATATATATTCTTATATCCCTTATGCAAAAAACAAAAACAACTGAAGCTCAGTCAGCATAAGTGGCTGCTTTGAAGTCGCAGAACTTGTGAGAGGCAGAGCTAATCTTCATCTCTCTGATCCCAGGCTTGAGCTCATAACCAGCATGCTGCACCACTTCCACCACCAAGAGACTAGGTACACATCAGTGAGCTGTGAAGAGGGAACTACTCTTGTTCTTTGTGACAGTTTCACTCATTTATAGTGGGTAACTTGTTGAGCTAATGATATTTTAAGAGAACATGCATTCAAAAATAATTGCAAGTGTTAGCTTACTTATATTTTGGCTTCAGTATATGATCCTATACTCTCTTTGCTGCCTGGCTGGCTCACTGGCCTCCCTTCCTCCCTTCCTTCCTCCCTTCCTCCCTTCCTCCCTTCCTTCCTTCCTTCCTTTCTTCCTTCATTCCTTTTTCTTTCTTCTTACCTCTCCCTTCTTTCCTCCTCATTTTATTCTTCCAATTTAATTGCTTTGGACTTCAGCTGTAGTGGACTTCAACTGTAATACAAGGATTTATTAAATTATTGTTTCCTTCCAACACCTTTTCACCATGTCTCCATTATGTTATAGCAATGTTTTGGAAATGTTCAGGACAAACTTATGGCTTTCTTGACATGGCATCTAATTTGAGATAATACCAATTATTAGACAATGTGTTACTAATATTAGAACTTTTATCTAAGCAGGTGTTCCCCAAATTCATTGGTATTGAGGCAGAGTTTAAGACATTTTAGCAACACAACAGGGAATCTACTTTGTTCTTACAACAGAACCTGACCTTCATCTCTTGGCTGCATGGCAAAGAGAATTGGCACATACAGCTGCACACAGATAAGCAATCACACAGAAGGCTCAGAGGTATTTATATATTTATTGGCCTCCTCTCTTGTTGAGGTATCAAGACTTTTGGTTCTTATTAGATCCTACCAACCTATTCATTCATTCCATAACTGAACAATAAGCATGGGAGTGAACAAAAATGTAAACTCTAATTTCATGGGGCTTATCCAATATGTGTATGTTAGCCATATTTGACAATCTTTACATATCCTAATATAGGCACAAGACTCGTGGAATTTGGTGACAAAACTCACATTGATATTTTACGTTAATTATCATATAAATATTTTTAGTTTGCTACTCCTTGGATAGTGTTGTATTTCTCCTTGGATAAGTTTGGTTTACCTTCATTTCTCACTTTGACTGTTGTTTTCTTCAAAAACCCAATACCCCTCCCCAATACATTCTTCCCACTCTCATGCTTTAATATTCTTGAGAACCCTCTCAGGTTTCATTTTATAGATGAGGAAATTAAGACATAAAGAAATTAAATAACTTTCTCAAGCCTACACAGCTGGTGAGTCATAGATCTGAGATTTTAATTCACATCTATCTGACTTCAAAAGTTGCATTGTCAACTACAATTTATTCTTGCATCATTTTAAAAGTTTCCTCTATGCATATACCACAGAGTACTTAATCACATGATATTATGACTTCTCTGAGCTAGTCTGTAACTCCTGGCACAGTTCACACTCCGATCTATAAGCATGGGAATGATGAAGCATATATCATTCTTAGTGCTCCTTTCAGCTTATGATGGTTCTGATCCATTGCAAAATTTAGAGTTTCTAATATCTTCAGGTTCTGGAGAAAAATTAGCCATTTTCACTGGAGAATCTTTTGGTCTTCTGCTTAACCATTTCTACTTTGTTGCATACCCAAGCCATCCAGCAGAAACTTTGTTCTATAAATAACCCTGAAAATTTTGAATGACTGTATATAATTATCACTTGCTAAAGTGTGTGTAGAATTCCTTTTTTTTGGGGAGGGGAGGGCATTTGTGAGCTATCCAAACTGCCAGTGTCCCTAGTCACATCATATATAACTTCTCGTCAAGAACAGATGAATAAGAACATTATCTTTTCTAATAGCTGTTCTGAACTTACACATTTGTCTAATACTGTGTGAGGTGAGGGTACTGGGATTTGAAAGTGACCTTATATAAACAGACTGAGTTATTTTTAGAGACATACATGGGTTCATAGCACACAGGAGGAGTGCATGGTTAGGAAGTATGGACCCAAGCCCGATTACAGAATCACAAGAAAGAAGAGTGAAGAACAGTGTGGTACAATACAAAGAGCACAACATCAGATTTAGGCCACCTGTTTTACCTTGACAAAGTTAATTAATGTTTCTGGGCCTAGGTTTTCTAATTTATAAAATTGGGTAAATTATACTATGCAGTGACTATACACAAGAATTGCCAAAGAGATTTTTGAAAACATGGATTCCCAGTTTCTACTTAAAGATTCTCGTTTAAAAGATCTGACTTTGGACTAGGAATCTCTGTATTTTAACCAGTTGCCCAGGTGACTCTATTGCATACGATATTGGAAAAGAGATTGTGTGCTAACCACTCATTGATTCTAAGGCGCTATGCTTCTATGGATTTTTGGTTTTTACCCTTGTCTTTTTCCTTTTAGGATCCCCGTCACAAGGAGGGGAGGGCTACCATCCCAACTGCAAGCTCTCATTCAAGGTTTATGCTGCAGCCAGCAGTGTCCTTGGAGTCTATTTCAAAGCTGAAGAGAGTGAACCATGGAGCTGGGAGCCACTGGCGGAGGGGCTGGCCTGAAGGAAGGGAAGTGTTTCAGCCAGCATGTACTGACGCACGACCAGGAAACCACAAGACTGGTGAGAACCTTTCCAAAACTGAGCTTTATGATCAAAAGAGGTACAGGAAACAGCTCTGCCAAGAGTCCTTTCTGCTCCTGGCTGGAACGCTGAGCTTCTGAGTCTCTCTGAGTCGACTCCCTAAACCAGATGCTGTCACCCAAGCAGCCATTACTAAAGCATTTTTTTTGCTTTGCTCTGAGGTATCCCCACTGGTAGGTGCAAGTGAGTTACTATCTCTTTTTCTCTTTCGTGTTTCTTTCTTTTGGCAGAAGTTGCCATATGATTGCTCATTCTGAATTTTCAGAGGCCATAGGTTACTGGATTTATGCCCTTTGCCAACTGAGTATTGTTTGGTGCTGAGGGCCTGTATACAAACACCACATCCCCAAACTCTTGTCAATACCTAGATCACCTGATGTGAATCTGTCAACACCCTGGACTTAACAGGGTACTAAAGGAAAGGTAACTGGCAATGCCTTCATTTCTTACATCCCAGCCAATAGTCCTTCTCCCAGGATAGTCTTCCTTTTGTTTCCCCCAGGAATAGACTCAACTAGGAATTACATAGTTGTTACAGATATAAATCTTGTCTGGATACAAGGTCAAAATAATTGTGTTCCTGTGGCTTCTTTTTTTTTTTTTTTCAACCAGAGTAACTACCAGTTGCCATGAAATAAATCACATCATTATATGGCAGATCCAGCTAACAGCTAAGACTAGCAGGATAACTGAACCATGTCCTCAGAGCTAAATGATGGAGAAATTGGACTGGCCATGGAGCACTTCAAATTGATTGCTTAGTAATGGGATATTTTTCCTTGAAAGACTTCAGAATAATTCTGAATTGTTGGTTCTGTCATGGGCACAGGCTCCCATATACAGGAAAATAAAGAAAGTGTGATGAATTTTTCATCTGGCCTTGTGCCTACTTTCTTGCTTTCTGCATGCCTCCCTTTTTAGTCTGCAAGCCCTGCCTAGATAACCAATCACTATTGCCTATGTGGCATAAAACCTACAATTTAAATATACTTCTTACCAAACTCACAGCAAGTATGAGGTAGCCAACAGCTTTTTCGAGATAATAACCTGAGTCTTAGCTTAGGTTTCAGTTATTTTAGGAAACATAAGAAATTCAGTCTCCCACCATACACCCTCTGCAAAGATGTCAGAGGTCAAGTTTCGGGAGAGTCCACACACAAACTGAGCAGTGACGGTAAAATGTATTTTGAAATATTTCTCCTCTGGGACTGTTATGTGAAGTAGAGCAAACACATTGTGCTGCAGTGCTTTTTTGGGACATGCCTGTTTTTGGAAAGTGCTAACTTTATACTCTGCTGACACCAAACATTTGAATATAAAACCTTATTTTTTCTCTCACTCTGCTCCACTTTTGGCTCAGCTTATCCTACCAAAACACACTTCAAAAGACTTCTTTATAGAAAGAATGTTTCAAAAATATAATATTTCCATCTGTTATTTCAATAATACATGCTCTGGGACTCTCTTTATGAACCATTTTCCTTTCTTTGCTCCCATTTAGATGTATAAATATTTAATTCTAAAGCTCTAAGGAATAGTCAGCCAATCGGGTCACTGAATTGTGAACATTCCTAACCCTATAATTTTGTCTGTAGCAGGAACCTCCTGCTGTGGAACTAACTGCTAAGGGATTATAGCAATGTAATCCTCAGACTGTTCCATCTCAAGGTTACTCTGAAGTGGAGGGAAGGAAGCTGTTTTAATTTTGATAAAATAAACTGTATTTTGTAACTTTATTATTTGTTTGTCTTTTTCCTTTCAACACTTCGTAATAGATGTGTCTGGTAATTTGAAGTTAGCTTTTCTGGTTGAGGTGCCCTAACCCACCCCATATTCTTGTAGCTTTCTTAAGAGGCCACACAGCATTTGTTTCTGTCATTACAAAGTACAGAACTTGAGTTTTCTACCTCTCATGAGCCACATACTGACTCTTATTAACATGTTCAATTAGGTGCATTCCTGATGGGTGGCAACAGAAGATGCATGGAAATTGTCATGCCACCCATATATGCTGGAAATGTTGGACCATGTGCAAAACTTGAAATTACTTTTCTGCTTCCTAGGCTTTGCCCACCAGATCTTTATTTCAGCAATTATTGAAGCAATTGCATTTAAGGTTACAACATGAATTTCATGGGAACTCCCTGTATGATATAAATGGAAACATGTTCCTAGGAATAAAATATCTTTATGAGTGAAGTTTAATATATTTTGAATCAGGCCCAAAGAGATCTTTTGCTGTGTGTGAAGAATAAAGTAAAAATTCCATTAATAAAATTTTATGGCTGGATGGGTAGAGAAAATCTTTTCCAGGATAAAAATATTTTCATGTTTTTTCTCAAATTAAAAAAATTTAAAGTTATAGACAGTCACTTAAAACTAAACCTAATTACTAGAATATAGATAGCCAAATATTTTTGGAGATAATAGGGCAAACATGTTTTAGAGTTTTAAAATGTCTGTAACTTTGACCAAGAAATTATACTTTTAGAAGTCAACTTAGGAAACACAACTTGAAATGCTAGATAAATTTTAAAAAATCATTTTGATGACATTGGAGAGCTATAAGGCAGTCAAAAATGGAGAATTCAAGATTGTCAAAATGATAAAAGAACCAGGAGAGGAGCCTGAAAGTTGGAGCTGCCTTTCCTATCCAGATCAACATTGAGAAACTGAGGGCTGCTTTTGGCAGTTTCGTGGGACTGAGGGGACAAAAATTAGATATTAGAATCTGTGAATATGTCAGGGACCTGATAAACAAACTTTTTATTTGAGATCCCTAAAGGGATACAAATTGGAATTAATGAACACAGTAAGTCCTTCCAGCGACTGAAACAAACTGTCATGTCAGTTTAATCCCTTGTTCTATTAAAGCAATCTTCCTAGGCTAATAGTCCACTGAAAACAAAATAAATACTCTATGGAGGGAGATAACATCACCAAAAGCATAAAGGTATCACTAAAATATTTCATATACAGTGTTATCATTTAATAAAATATTACCACACTTCCCAGGAGGCAATGGCAAATGATCAAAACTGAAGAGAAAAAAAACAGGAAAAAAAAATGCAACAGACCTATCGGAGAGACATTTATTAGAGTTATCAGACATGGACCTTTAAATAACTATGATAAATATTCTAACTAAAAAGGACAACATGAAGAGAATTGGTACAGAACTGGAATCCAGAAAAATAATTAAATTGGAATTATAGAGTAGAAATGCAATAACTGAATTTGAAAATTAATGTGTGGGTTTAAGAACCAATTAGACATAGCCAAAAATAGAATTAGTGAATTAGAAGATAAATCAGTGAAACTATTCAGAAAAAAGTATAGAGAAACAAAGTAAAGGAAAGCATAGAAGATAAAAGACAGATGGAAAAATAATGAAACTGTCTATCAAATGAGTAATCATAATCTTAGAAGAAGAAAAAGAGAGAGAATGGGGAAGAAGCAATATTTGAAGAGATAATAGCTGACAATTTTCCAAAACTGCTGAAAAACATCAAGACATAGATTCAAGAAGAGTTATGAATTCCACAGAGAAAATGATGAAGTAAACACCACCATAATAACCATAATAAAGCTCCTAAAAACCAAAGAGAAAGAAAAAAATATTAATAGCTCTCAGAGTTAAAAATTATATTGATTTAAAAAAAGAATAATAAATTACTTTTCAATAGAAATGATAGAAGCTAGCAAATAACAAAGTATTATATTCAAATAGCTAAAAGAAAAGATTTCCTACCTCAAACTCTATACCTGATGAAATTACCTTTCAAAATTAAGACAAAATAGACACATCTCTAGGCAATCAGATACTGAGAGTTTTCATAATAATTGGGTGTTCATGAAGGTAATTCTAATAGAAATTATAATGGCAGAAAAAAAATAATTCTGCATTGAACCATGGGAATGAAGAAAGAAAGAAAGAGAAATTAAAACAATACAAAAAATGGAAAGGATAAACACAGATGCTCCTGGACTCATGATGGGATTATATCCCAATAAACCTATCATAAATAGAAAACGTTGTAACTTGAAAGTTTGTTTTTGACTTACCTTATTTTCAACTTGTAATAGGTTTTTCAGAATGTAACCCAATCATATGTTGAGGAGCATACTCAGTGAGTACTGGTTTTACACCATTTTAAAATAAAAAAAATCATAAGTTGAATCGTTGCAAGAACCATTTGTATTTACGTGAATCTGAATAATAATGATGATATCTTGTGGGGTTACTGAATACATATAGAATCAAAATATATGACACTGAAAGTACAAAATATGGATGTGGATAAAGGAGTTAAAGTCCTAAGGTATTTGCATTAATAAGAAATGGTAAAAGCAGTATTTTATACAAGCCTTTTATATGTCAAGAATGCATGCGATAATATCTAGAGTAACCACTCATAATAGTTAAATCATGTATAATTAATTAAAAGACAAAACAAATAGTAAAATGACAGGGTTGAAATCAGATATACCAGTAATTATATTAAATGTGAATGCAGTAATTATTTCATTTAGAAGACTAATGTCATCAGATTTGCATTAAAAACACACACAATTGTAGCTGCTTATAAGAGACACTTTAATAAGTATACAAAAAATTGAAAGTAAAAAGTTACAAAGATATATACCATGCAAACAACAATTTAAAGCTGGTATATTGGTGTTAGCATCATGCAAAGAAGATTTAAAAGTGAGAAAAATTACACTAGGCACAGAGGGACATTTTTTACTGGCAGTATACCAGGATGATATAATAATCCTAAATTTTTATACAGATAAGAACATAGTCTTCAAATATAGAAAGCAAAAAAAAAAAGAATTAAAAGAAGAAATAGATTCATCCATAAGTATAGTTTGAAAACTTAACATATCTCTATTAATATCTGTTAGAACAAGTAGACAAAGTCAGTGAGTGTACAGATTTGAGCAACACAATTAATAAACTAGACCTGCATGACCTATAAAGACTACACCTTAATTTTTAATGTACCTGAAGCAATGTTTTGTGAGTATCAAACTTAGAGCATATGTGAAGGCTTTTTAAAAATGGATTTCTCTTGGAAATGCCATGCTGTTGCTTCTAAATATAGAACAGACTTTGTTAAGCTACCCTAACGGACTCTCCGGGCTTTCTGTAAAGCATACTCACTAATGCCTGCAGTTTACCAAAGTCTGCAGCTAGTAGGATACTCTACAATAAGCTTATATACCTCACATCCCACAAGTTGAGTTATATGCTTATCAAGAGTATGTTGTTTTTTAACCTGTTTATATCAGTTGTACTATTTTTATATTGTTTAATTGAATGGTACATAAAATGATAAAAGATATATTGGAGAAATCAATAGTTTCTATAAGTACTTTGCAAACACTTGATGAATGTAAATGGCCAAGACATTCTTAAATTAGAAAAAGGTTGGGACTGAAAAGATTGGAAACAAGTTATGTAAATCTAAAATTCTGATGTAAGCTGCTTCACATTGTCCTAAATTTCTCTCTCCAGGTGAGAGAAACCAGAAGTTAAAATCATAGACAATACTGTATGTGGTTTATGGGTGTGGTTTATGAAAGAGAGAAAATTGAATATTCCAATCAGTGGCTACTAATTAAAAATAAGGGCTTTGGCCTTCCATTGAAATATTGGCAGAGGAATAAAGCTTAATGTTTTAACTCAAAATAAGAAGTATGGATTAGTTTGCTAGTACTGTTATATAAGTACCACAGACCGGGAAGCTTGAACAGAAATTTATTTTCTCACAAATCTGGAGGCTAGAAGTTCAAGATTCAAGGTGTCAGCAAGGTTTGCTTTTTCTGAAGCCTCTCTCTTTAGTTTGCAAATGGCTTATCTTCTCCTCCCTGTGTCTCCATGTCCTCTTCCTTCTATGTGTTTCTGTGTTCTAGTATCTTATAAGAACACTAGTTACATTGATTTGGACTGACCCTCATGACCTTCTTTTAACATAATACCTTTTAAAGACCTTGTCTCTAAATAGTCATATTCTGAGGTACTGGGGATGAGGACTTCAACATGTGAATTTGGGGGTGGGAGGAGGTAGGGCACAATTCTGCCTATATCAGTGTATAAGTGTGATTTTTATGATTCCATGCTTTTACCAATTTTATAAGTGGGATTTAAATTATGTGTACACATGGGTATCGAGTAGAATGATAGATACTGTAGACCTGGAAGGGTAGGGTATGGAGGCAGGTTAGATGATGCAAAATTACTTAATGGGTACAATGTATAATAACCAGGTGATAGACACACAAAAGCTCTGACTTCATGACTACACAATATATATCCATGTAAAAAAAAATTATGCTTGTACCCTACATACTTATACAAATAAAATTTTTTAAATAGAAGAATTTGAAAAAGTATATGTCTCAAATGTTTAACCATAGGCATTTTGAAAGATTCTGCTAATAGTATGGCAGGGCTCCTTAGTGAGTCCAAACTGAGATTCATAGTCTAGTGGCTTATAGAGGTGAAGAACCTGTGATCTCTGCAAGTATGTGTTTGCATGAATTGATATGAGTATAGTCATCCCTCAGTATTTGTGGGGAATTGGTTGTAAGACCCCTTATAGATACCAAAATCATAGATGCTCAAGTCCCTTATATAAAATGGAATAGTATGTACATGTAACATGTGCACATCCTCTTGTGTACTTTAAATCATTTCTAGATTACTTATAATACCTAATAAAAGGTAAGTGCTATGTGAATAGTTCTCATACTATATTTTAAAATTTGTATTATTTTTATTATTGTAGTTTTTAAATTGTTTTTTCTCAATATATTTTATCTGTGGTTATTTGAATCCCAGGATGCAGAACTCATGAATATGGAAGGTCCAAATGTATGGGCTTTTGTGTAGGAGGCAGAGAGAGGAGTTATGAGTGAGAGCAAAAATCAGGGTGAACAGCAGTGGCCAAGACAATTGCATGATGTCTTCTTCTCCATCTGGTCTAATCAATTTGTTTTTAGCCTTTCTGTAGAGAGATACTATAGACCAAAGCTATAGGATCTATTTCCCAGAAAGACTTTTGGGGACTCTGCACACAAGCAGAGATGCTGTGAGGCTCAGTGACAAAGTGCAACATAGAATAGGAAAGAACTCTCTCTGTGCTTCATATTACAACATAGGTCTAGCAGTCTGAGGGACAAAATGTTCATCAGCACAGATTGCTTTGCCTGGTAGGACAGGGCACTGTCAGAGCACTCAAATGTGGAATGCCTTGACAAGGAGACTGTCAAAGGGATGTATGAGCCTACGTATTTCTCCCACACAGAAAAACCTCTCTTGGGATCTTGCAGAAATAACTGGGAAAAATTATGAGGTTTAAAGTACTCAGGAGCAGGGGAAAAAAAGTTCTTTAAAAAGTGAGTTTTTTTTTGTTTTTGTTTTTGTTTTTGGTGACAGTTTTACTCTTGTTGCCCAGGTTGGAGTGTAATGGTGTGATCTCGGCTCACTGCAACCTCTTGAGTCCCATGTTCAAGTGATTCTCCTGTCTCACTCTCTGGAGTAGCTGAGATTACAGGCATCTGCTACCATGCCCAGCTAATTTTCTATTTTTAGTAGAGACGGGGTTTCCCTATGTTGGCCAGGCTGGTCTCAAACTCCTGACCTCAGGTGATCCACCCTCCTTAGCCTCCCGAAGTGCTAGGATTACAGGCGTAAGCCACGGTGCCCAGCCAAAAATTTGGTTTTTAAATGTTGATGACTTTATTTATGCCTACTATCATTTGGGTTACAATTATAAACTTTTTCTATAAAAGTTTCTAGTTGTCCCTTTGATAAGTTTTTTTCACCGTAATATGATGGAGACATGTGACCTCATAATTTTGGCAAATGTTGACTTAAGAATTTTCTTGGAAACCTTTGTGTGTATGGAAAGCATTTTTAGTGTGTACTGTGCTACGTGGTCCAGCCTTCACTTTCACACCTCACTTTGAGGTGGAAAGGATAATTATTTCTCTAGCTGCTGGGTGTGCTGCTGCATAAAAGCATTTATCTGTCAGCCTTCTCTTGGAATTCCTTCATTGATGTCACACCACCTTTCCAGGGAAGCTTTTGTCTAATGAATGGAGGTTATAAAAGCCCTGCCTTTGGCCCCAACTTGTACAACTCTGAAGAAACATTTCAGTTTCAGAACTGCCACTGAGTTCAGGTGAATCCTTTTTTGTGACAGTGCTAGCAATCTAACAAAAAATAAGCCAAATGTTCATAATTACAGAATGAATAAATAAATAGTCCTTCATGTGTATAATGGAGTACTAAATAACAGTGACTATAATCAAACTGCAGTTAGATGAATCACCTTGGATAAATCTCACTCAATGAATGTTGAGTAAAAGAAGCAAGACACAAAATGGTATATATTGAATAGAGATATACTCTTTAAAAACATACATTAACAAATACATACTTAGTTTTACATTTGTTGATATATAAGAGTAGAATTGCTAGGTCAGAGGGAATACATATGTTCATCTTTAATACTCAGTATCGGTTTTCTAAATTTGCTGTACTAATGAAGTACTAAAATGAAGTACTAAATAGTAATGACGATCAGACTACAGTTGCATGCATCAGCATAGATGCATCTCACTCAATGAAATGTTGAGTGGAAGACGCAAGTCACAAAAAAGGTATATGTTGAACAGGAGTATAAATTTCAAAAACAAGCTGAAATTATCTTTGGTATTATAAATCAGAATTGGTGTCACTCTTTGTTGGGAGCTGGGGTATAGTATAGTAACTAGAAAGACATGCAAGGGAGCTTCTGGGAGTTGTGATGAGTTCTCATTTTTTATCTGTTTCTCCATTTACATGGATGCATTTACTTTGAGAATATTTAAGTTGTACAATCATGATTCATGTATAATTCTTACTTTTTTTTGAGAAAACCTATGAATGCACATGTATAATTCAGCAAAGGAAGGGGGAAATACTCTGAAGGGAGTTTTGTTCATTATGGGAAAACTACTTTTTTTCCTGAGAAGGGATGAGAAAGAAGTTTGGAAATAGTTCATTTGAGCTTGACTT
This sequence comes from Alouatta palliata, assembly GCA_004027835.1. Taxonomy (NCBI): domain Eukaryota; kingdom Metazoa; phylum Chordata; class Mammalia; order Primates; family Atelidae; genus Alouatta; species Alouatta palliata. The sequence goes on along the minus strand of PVKV010000927.1, from coordinate 130,853 downwards.
CCTTTAAAGGAATTTTTAATAATTTGGAGACTACTCCATGGAAACTGGAAATTTTTAAAAATCAATGTCTAGGCCTGGCAGAGTGGCTCACACCTGTGATCTCAACACTTTGAACGGCCGAGGCGGGTGGATCAGGAAGTCAGGAGATCAAGACCGTCTTGGCCAACATGGTGAAACTTCGTCTCTACTAAAAATACAAAAATTAGCTGGACATGGTGGCACACACTTGTAGTCCCGGCTACTCGGGTGGTTGAGGCAGGAGAATTGCTTGAACCTGGGAGGAGGCGGAAATTGCAGTGAGCCGAGATTGCACCACTGCACTCCGGCCTGGTGACAGAGCACAACTCTGTCAAAAAAAAAAAAAAAAAAAAAAAGAAAGAAAAAAATCAATGTCTAAGGGTTATTTCCCTTTTCGGTCTTTCTAGAATTAGTTTTCATTCATGACTTCTGATTCTTGAGGCTTTTAGACTTGAATACTTTTTCTTAAATGAGACATTCCTTTTATTAATATTGACTAATGAAGAAAAATGTGGCCATTTACATGTTGCTCAGTGTAGCCTGTGATTTAGAGCACTGGAGAGTCCCAAGGATGGATCATTGTTTGATAAATGGAGTAGTTATTTAACACTGCATCTGCCTCCTGGTGCAAAGACCTAGAGGGAAAAGATGCAGGTGGTGAGTAGGCATTAAACTTTCTTAGAAACTAACAAACTTGAAAGATATGAATAGAAACCTTTGAAAACTCTGGGTTACTGAGAGAATAAAGGGAACCAGATTGAGAAGCCTCTGAAAGTAAACTCCAAAGAGGAATGCTAAGCACCAAAATAATCCATTCCTGGGAGACCCATTCAGGTAAGGGTAAAACCATGGCAGATAATCCCCCCAGCCTGTTTTTACTTTGAACATGTTTCTAGAGGCTGGAAAACTATCTCAACTGACACACTAATGCTTATAGCACAGTTAAAAATGTAATAATTTAGTGTGAGCTATAGATTCTATCCAAGAAACCAAGAAGCAGAGTAATAGACAATATAGGAGCACTACAGTATAGCTAAGGTATTTCTTCAAAGCAGAGTCGGTCCCCAATGAAATGCAAGACAGAATTTCCTAGTTGTTTTTTCTTGTAAATAAACATAATCAAATGCCCATTTTTCAGATACAAATTACAGTGATGCACCTATAGATGTATTAATGTTCTCAGCAATGATCTTCAATCAGTTTGGTACGATTTTTATCTTTGCAAAAAGAAATTTGAGAAACAGAACTATCTTAGTATTTTGTGAAGAAATTTATACTTTCTCTAGATTTTTTGCCATCTTTTATGTGATGGGGAAAAAAATTTTTTCAGGAAATGAGAACAAATAAAAATAAGACTTTTCCCTGGATTTACATTTATACTTTCTCCAGCAGATATGAAATCAATGTGACAAATCAAAGGGAATGGTGCCCCTATTATACTTGTTTCCTTAGTGCTCTTCTTGTAACCTGTGTGTCAGTTTTGTAGAGCTTGCTACAATCTTTAAATCTTCTAGAGAGGATTTAAAGTATGTGGGAGGATGAGCATAGGCTTCAAGGTAGTGACACATATTTCTTTCTGGAATGATCCTGATAACCACTGTTGTCAGGTATCACTAACAAAAATACTTCATCTTGTTCCTTAATAGGTTTGGATTATTGAGGGTTCACGATAACTTAGAGACTCACCTGGCTCACAGAATCTTGGGAAATTTGATCGTCCTCATCATGGAGGTGGTATCCAGGAAGAGAGCAGTGCAATGTCCCCAGCCCGGCTCAAAGAAGAACATTTTGATAAAGGCTTATGTAAGTAAAAGTGCTTCCTTCCTTTCAGCAATTTCACAAATCCCTCTCAATTTGAACTGTCTTACCCGTCATCCAACAACACGTCACACCCACAGCAAACTGTGAGAATTATTTTTCTTGGAATAATAACCTTTCTGTTTCTCCTTTCCTGTTACAAATATTGTTCTCTGGCTAAAAGGTGGAAAGGTGGATAGGTCAGGTCTACCTGTAGTATCCCATTTCATTAGTTACAGTGAATGGATCTAGGATGGGTACATGACCTCAGAAAAAACACTCATAATCCTTCCCTGGAACTAAACATATCCTCTAAGTTTTCCAAGACAGGAGGATAGGAACCTGGGGCTGCTAGCAGAAGTGTGGAGAGAATGTGCTTGCAGAGTGAAGCCAAGTGGAGACAGTTGTCAGACAGAGACAGAAGAAATCTTGTGGCTTTGAGTCTCTGGCTAAAGGTCCTGAGGCTCTGATTCTTATGTATCTCTCATTTCACTTGCGCGAATTGCTCATGTATGCTCCACAGCTAAATTTTCTTTTTCCACAAGCCAGTTGGAGTTTATTTCTGTTAGTAGCAACTGAAGAAAGTCCTAATGAATAACATAACATTATCAAGAATAATAGGAAGGCCAAAGTCAGTTGCTTGTAGTTTAGAGATACAGTAGTCCCCTCTAATTTGTGGAGGATAGTCCAAGACCTCCAGTGGTTGTCTGAAGCCAGCAATGGTACCAAACCCTATAAAGTCATACTTCAGTATCTGTAGGGGATTGGTTTCAGGACCCCTGTGGATAACAAAACCCACAGATGCTCAAGTTTCTTATGTAAAGTGGTGTAGTATTTACATATAGCCTATGCTCATCCTCCCATATACTTGAAATCCTCTCTAAATTACTTATAATACCAGATACAAGGTAAATGCTACATAAATAGTTGTCATACTCTATTTTTTATTGTTCTATTTAAAAAATACAGTTTCAATCTGCTGTTGGTTGAATCCATGGATTCAGAACCTGTGGATATGGAGGGCCAATTGTATATACCGTTTTTTTCCTATCTGCTGACTGAGATAGCTACTAAGTGACTAATGAGTGGGTAGGTGTCGATATGCTGAGCAAAGGGATGATTCACATCCTGAGGGGACAAAGTGGAACAACAAGATTTCATCATGTTAAACAGATTGACATGTGATTGAAATCTTGTGAACTGTTTATATCTGGAATTTTCCCTGTGCTATTTTCAGACCCTAGTTGGCCATGGGTACTAAAACTATGAAAAGGGCCACAGCGGCTCTTGCCTGTAATCCCAGCACTTTGGGAGGATGAGGCGGGCGGATCACAAGGTCAAGAAACTGAGACCATCCTGGCCAACATGGTGAAACCCCATCTCTACTAAAAAATACAAAAATTAGCTGGGTGTGATGGCATGCGCCTGTAGTCCCAGATACTCGGGAAACTGAGGCAGGAGAATTGCTTGAACCTGGGAGGTGGAGGTTGCAGTGAGCCAAGATCATGCCATTGCACTCCAGCCTGGCGCCTGGCGGCAGAGCAAGACTGTCTCAAGAAAAAAAAAAAAAGGCCACAGTGGATAAGGGGGTACTGCTGTATTTATTTCCACCATCAAATCCAAATGGCCTCTCTCTGTATGCGTTTGGTTATTGGATATTAAATACCTAGCATGAATCTTGTGATAATTTCCAAATAGCTGGGGCATACCATAAAGCTTTTCTCAGAGCTGTGCTTCTCAAACTTAAGCGTGTTCTTATGTTCTCTGGGGCTAAGGATTCGCTTTTTTTATTTTCTTTTAAAGTCTCAAATAGGACAAGATATCTACGTTATGCCCTTAACTGGCATGAAGAAGACCGTCACACATCTGCTGTATTCTAAGTACTGTGCGAGGCAGGAGAAATTTAGTGTGTTCAAAGATAGCTCAGACCTCAAGTTACTGATTGCTAAGAATATACAAAAATAATATCATTTACTGCATTTATTATTAGTTAAAAAATAATGGTTGATAGAAACTATGAGTAAATTGGGAATAAAAAAGCCTCTATATGAATATATGCTTTAATTTCTGTGAAGGAGTAGAAATAACATGGTAGGTGTATATTTAACTTTTTAAGAAACTGCCAGACTGTCATCTAAAATGGTTCCATCATTTTGCATTTCCATCAGCTATTCCAGTTCCTCCATATCCTCACCAATCCTGAGTATGGTCAGACTGTTTAATGTTATACATTCTAGTAGGTGTGTAGTGATGTGGTTTTAATTTGCATTTCCTTAATGACTAATAATATTTAGCATCTTTTTGTGTTCTTATTGGCCATACAGATATCTTTGATGAAGTGTGGGTTCAAATCTTTCCTCATTTTTAAAATTAGGTTTTTTGTTTTCTTATTACTGAGTTTTACGTGTTCTTTATAGATTCTGGATACAAATTCTTTTTTGGATATATGATTTGCATATATTTTCTCCCAGTCTGTGGCTTGTCTTTTCATGTTCTTAACAGTGTCTTTCAAAGAGCAGAAATATTTAATTCTCATGAAGTACTGTCTGTCACTTTTGGAGGCCTCTTTTATGGATCATGCTTTTGGTGTCTTATCTAAGAAATCAGCATAATCTAAAGTCACAAAGATTTTCACCTATTTTTTCTTCAGAAGGTTCTATACTTTTAGGATTTACATTTAGGTCTGTGATCATTTTTGAGTTTATACATATGATAAAAAGTATGATGATAGTCAGAGTTTGCATCTGAATATTCAACTGTTCCTGAACCAGTTGTTAAACAGTATCCCTTCTCCACAGAATCACCTTTGCATCTTTGTAGAAAATCAGTTATCTATATATGTGTGAATCTATTTTTAAACTCTATTGTTTTTCATTGTTTTATTTTTATATTTTTATGCCAATACCACACTGTCATGATTTATGTAGCTGTAAATAAGTCCTGACTTTAAAACTTTTTTCTATTCCAAAGATGTTTTGTTTGTTTTCTTTTCTTTGCAATTTCATATGAATTTTATACTCAGCTTGTCTATTTTTTAAAAAAGGCCTACTGGAAGTTTGAATCTATTGAATCTATAGATCAGTTTGGGGAGATTTGATGTCTTAACTATGTTGATTTTATTTAATCACAAATACAATATCTCTCTTCATTTCTTTGGGTCTTCTTTAATTTCAGTAATATTTTATAGCTTTTAGTGTATAGGTTTTATAAGTCTTTTGTCAGCCTTATCCTTCAGTAGTTCATATTTTCTGATGCTATTGTAAATGATATTTTTATTTCAATTTATTTTTTGTTTCTAGTATATAGAAATAACATTTATTTTTGTTTATAATCTTGTATACTATAATCTTGCTAAACTCACTTATTAGTTCTAGTAGAATTCTCATAAATTCCATATGACTTTCTTCATAGATTGCCTTATTATATGTGAACAAATACAATTTCTTCCTTTCCAATCTGGACAACTTTCATTTATTTTTCTTAACAGTCTTCACTGACTAGGTAGAGCCTCCAGTATAATGATACACAGAAGTGGTAGAGTGGACATTTTTATTATCTTCTATTACTTAAGGGAACACATTTAATTTTTCACCATTAAGGATGATGTTAGCAATATATCTTTCATAGATTACCTTTTTCAAGTAAAGAAAGTTCCAGTATGTTCTTAGTTTATTGAGACTTTTGATAATTAATGGATGTGGATATTGTCAGGTGCTTTTCCTAAATCTATTGAAGTGATACATGGTTTAGTTTTTATAGTTTCATATGGTAAACTACATAAATTGATTTTTTACATTAAACCAACCTTGCATTCATGGAACAAACCCCACTTGTTCATGATATATTATTTCTTGTTTTGCATTGTTGCATTTGCTTGGATGAAGTATTGTTTAAAATTTTTGCATCTTGCCGGGCGTGGTGGCTCACGCCTGTAATCCCAGCACTTTGGGAGGCCGAGGCGGGTGGATCACGAGGTCAAGAGATCAAGACCATCCTGGTCAACATGGTGAAACCCCGTCTCTACTAAAAATACAAAAATTAGCTGGGCATGGTGGCACGTGCCTGTAGTCCCAGCTACTTGGGAGGCTGGGGCAGGAGAATTGCTTGAACCC
>PVKV010000927.1:78158-124826 GCA_004027835.1 Alouatta palliata | reverse complement strand
TGCGCCACTGCACTCCAACCTGGGTAACAAGAGCGAAACTCCGTCTCAAAAAAAAAAAAAAAAAAATTTTGCATCTTTGTTTATAAATATTACATTTATCATTATCTTTCTTTATGTCTTTTTTTCTGGATTGGAATCCCGATAATACTAAAACCAAATAATAAATTGGGAAATACTATTTCCTCTTCAATTTTTCTGAAAGAGTTTGTACAGAATTGGTATTACTTCTTCCTTTCATGTTTGATAGAATCCTATAGATCAACAACTTAAATAAAATGGACCAATTTTTTTGATAGAAACAAATTACCAAAACTCCCTCCAGAAGAAACAAACAATTTGAACAGTTCTAGTCTTTATTATAAGATATATAAGGACACTTAATTTGTAGTTAAAAATCTTCACAAAGATTATAATTTCCCTTGGTTGGTGTAGTCTTTTTCTTCATATTTCTTGTACTTGGAATTAATTGAGCTTCTTAGATATTTGAGTTTACATTTTTAATCATTTTTTTAAATGACCATTATTTCTTCAAGTATCTCTTTTGCATTTCCTTTCTGTCTTTCAGATACATCTATATTAGGCTGATTGAAGTTGCTCCATAGCTCACTGGTGCTGTTTTATTTATTCTTTAAATTCTTTCTTCTCTGTGCTTTATCTTGGGAAGTTTATTTTTGGTTTTGTATTCAAATTCACTTATATTTCCTTCTGTAAGGTCCTCTCTGCTTCTAATTTCATCCAGTGTATTTATCATCAGACATTTTTGTTTTCATCACTAGAAGTTTGATTAGGTTTTTAAAAATTTCTTTTATGTTTTTACATAATTCTCTGAACATATGGAATGCAGTTACAGTAAATGTTTTTATATCCTTGTCTGCTAATTCAAACATATGTGTCAGTTCTGTGTCAATTTCAGTAGACTGTTTTCTCTCCTCATCGTGGATTCAATTTTCCTGCTTCTTTGCATTCCCGATAATTTTTGATTGGGTGCCAGACATTGTGAATTTTACTTTTCTGGGTACTGGTTATTTTTGTATTCCTCTAAGTATGTTTGAGTTTTCTTTTGGGATGCAGTTAGGTTACTTAGAAACAGTTTATTGTTTTGTGTATGACTCTTAAGATGTATTACATGGGACCAAAGTATTATTTGATCCATTACTAGTTATTCCATACCACAGAGGCAAGATTGTTCTGAGTACTCTTTTTAATTCATTGTGAATTATGACATCATTTTCCTATGATGATAAGAGCAGACACTCTTCCAGATTCTGCGTAATTGCCACATATTATTGTCATTAAACTGTTCAGGTAGTTATTTCCCTAGCTTGGTTGTTTTCTTTACATGCATGCACTGATCAGTACTCTAATGAATTACTCAAGGGGGACACTTTGCAAGTTCTTGGACTTCTTCTTTCATGCAGCTGTGTACTTCCTGGTTCTCTGTGTTGTGAACTGTAGCTACCTTGGTCTCCCTGGACTCTTAGCTCTGTCTCTTCAACTCAGGGAATCCCATGAACTCTACCTGGATTCTCTCTTCATATGCTAAAAGCTGTCAACTCTCACAAGGCATAAATCTGAGGTAATTGTTGGGTTCACCTTACTCATTTCCTGTTTTTCTGGGACCATTTTTCTCTGTTCCTTAATATCCAGTATCTTAAAAATAATTGTTTCATATACTTTGGTTATATTGGTTTTTCCATAGAAGATGGTAAGTATTATCATTATTATTCTTCCTAAGTAGGAAGTGCGGGTCTTGTGACAAATTATATTTAAAAGCAATATAGCAGATGCTGAGAGGGTTTGAACAATTTGTAATTACTCCAAATGTTTTTCCTACTCTAGTGTATACACCAGATTTGACATCATCCCTTAAACACAGACTTTGCAATGAAGCAAATGATTCTTATTCATCACCCTCACCACTGCAATAGATTGAATAGAGAAGGAAAATTTTTTAAAGAGGTTCTAGGAAAAATTAAAGAAACACCTCTCTCCACCAAAGAAGTTCAAGCCACCATTCCTTCAGTTTTTGTATTTTCTACAGAATTACAGAGTATTCATAACTTGACACTATGGAGTTGATCTAAATATTATAAAAGGAGTAACTATCACTGCATCTAAATTATTATAAAAGGAGTAACTATCACTGTATCATTTCAAGGAACAGATAGCAAAAATTCAACATGTCTTTTTTACTTTCCATCAAGGCTTGTGTGTCCTTACTGTATTTCAAAGAGTTTATTTAAATCTCTCTGGTTGTCTCCTTGTGAGTGATAAGTAATCCTGACTGTACCCCTAACCTTAAGTGTTTCTCATAGTAAGCAGGGGCTTTCAAAGCTACTTCACCATCCTAATCCATTTCCCAGTATAAGTAAGTTCTAGAGGGGAGCTCATAAACTAGGTGATTTCCTTGCTCTGGGATCCGTAGAGTGATTTATGGTTCCTTACAGGAGAAGTTTCAGTGAAGAGTTCTGTCATCCTTAGGCAAACATTTTAAGGGTTGGACTTCCTATTTAAAGGCAATTAAATGAGGGGCCTTACTATTTTAGTTGGATTTTAGGTAAGCTATTCCTGTGGACAGTTTTTCAGTGTTTGCTATGGCCAAAGCTTTTCATTTACATTTATATTCTTGTAATCTTATGCTAGCCCCTTACTCCCAAAATATTATATTTTAAGCTCTCTGCCTTCCTAGATGGCAGAGTCATTAGCAAAGCCCTTGAGACTAGTTTGGTCATTTTGAGCAATAGCAATTTTGCATCACATACTTTCATTTGGGTCTATAGAGAGGACGTTGACTTTTTAGGCCTGGGGTGCTCTTTGATCGCTTTTTTAGCTTCAATTGGTTCATCATGTTTTCTTTCATTCATCTTCCACCAACTCAGGGATTTGTCAAGTGTCCAATATAGAGAAATAGGATTAAAAATGGCTCAGTCAAGCTGAGGAGAACTGAATTAGAAGGGGCTGAATCTGATAATGATGCTAAATTGTGAAATGCTATCTACTTACAAAGGTGTAATTTGTATAACAAAATGGTCATTAATGTCCTTGCCACCTAAACAGTTTTGAGATGGCCTGTTAGAGAATAAGAGAATATGTAGGGATAAAGGAAAAGTGTTGTTGTCCCAAAGTGTGCTGTAGGGGAGAAGCACTTGATCCCATGAGGAGCTGGTAATAAAAGGCAAGAAACTTTCTATTTGAATGTGCCCTAGTGAATTTGATCAATTATATAATCGTGTTTTCTCTACCCTAAAATATGAACAATATTTTTTATTCCACTTCCAAGGTGCCTTTTCCCTCAAAATTATTCTTAGCCGAATAACTGCATTTGCTAAAACCAACTGGAATTTGTAGTACACTGGCAAGAATGTCACATAAATTTATGTTTATTTTTATTTAAATTTTCATTAATTCTCTCTTAAATCCTATGTGAAAACATGCATGTTAGTTTCCTATTCCCATTGTAACAAATTACCACATACACAATGCAGATTTGTTATCTTATCCTTCTAGAGGCCAGAAGTTTGAAATAAATTTTAATTGGGTATGTCAAGGTACCAGCCAGATTGGTTCTTTCCGGAGGCTCTAGGGGAGAATTCATTTCTTGGTGTCTTCCACCTTCTAGAGGCCATTTACATCCTTGGGATCATGGCCATATTCCTATATCTTCAAAGCCAGCTGTGTAGTATCTTCAATTCCCTTTCTATCCTTCATCTGTTATCACATCACTTTCTGTCTCCCTCATCTCCTGCCTCCCTCTTAAGAGAATCTCTATGATTATATTGCGCCCGCTTGCATAATCCAGCATAACATGTTTATCACAAGTTATTTAATTTAATCACACCTGGAAAGTCTCTTTTGCCATATAAGGTAATATTCACAGGCACCGGAGAATCGGATGAAGACATCTTGGGAGACCACGGTTCAGCCTACCACACATGATATTTGGAGAAATGGGAATATACTTAGGAGTGTGCTGGCTCCATATGTACCTTCATGTAGCACTCTAGCCTTTTCCCACATGACCTCATTCTTTTACCTTACATTAAATGCCTCACAGGATCAACTGTATTCCCTCTCTAAAAATAGAGCTTGGAATACCATTTGTTGCTTGACATCGTTTACTGTTACTTCATTTGCTTGTAGTTTTGCTGCTGATTAAAATGCTTACTTTTTTTCTAAGATTCTCACTCATCTAGTTATTTTTAAAAAGTATTGAACATCTTTCATAATGCAAATACTACATTAGGTAATAGATAGGCAAAAATATATAGAATTGGCCCTAACCTTTAGGAGGCTTGTGGTCTAGAGGAAGAAGTAGAGGCTTACTCAAGTTTTTTCATTCAGCAAATAGCAAACTTGGATCCAACTACAGATTTGATGTCAGAGAAATGACTCATTTAGTAAATGTAACTATTTGGAATATTGCTGCATAAAAGGTAGGAAATGTCTCAGCTCTGGATGACTTCCGATGAAAAATCCAAATACTTTGTGAATCTAATTCCAGCTTCTCAGAATCCTGTTTACTCTTACACACAATTCTAGTAATTCATTTTCTTATTCAATGGCCCACTGGAAGCAGAAAGTAAGACTAGGTACTTATTGGGGGTGGGAGAGAGAGGTAGGTGGAAAGAAGAGGGTTGGACAAAGTGATAGCAGTGGCAAGATAGAGACATCTGAAAGCTTAACAATGAGTGAGAAAAAATGCTGCAGAAAACCAACAGAAGCAAGGATAGAATTTTTAGAGTTTTTATAGGTAATACCTCACTTACTTCCAAAAAATTAGAAACAACTCTATTAACTCAGTATTCTCCAGTGACATTTCTGGCTTAAAGTATAGTTATCTGGTACTCATTGATCCTGCTGCTTTTCCATTCCCCCAACCTCTTCTGTCTTTACTTCCCTCTTTAACCAGCTTTAGTTTCGCCATCAAATTTTAATAATTCCCCTGGCAAACATCCACAATGCCCTTGTCTATCAACTACTTTCCCATATTTTCCTAGATTTAACTTGCAAAGTTGAACATAACTGTCTGTTCCCTGCCTGCCCCCATACAACTGAATATGGCTGGAGAAAAACACATAGCCATACTGATTGGTCTCATTTTATACTTATATTCTTGTTCATTGATTTGCTTCCTATTTCATGGAGAAAATAGATGTAATCTGAATTGAAGCCCCAACATCTGGCAATTTTGTATTTATACACTATCTGCAGCTGTACCATAAATCCAGCCTGCTCTCATATTGGTTTGGATATATTGGTCTTTCTGACTTTACCTTCTTGGTCTTTGTTGATTTCTCCTCATTTTTCCAATCTTTAAATATTGGAGTACCCTATGCTAAGGACTTGGTTCTTGTATTTCTTCTCCTGTCTACCTCTTTTCAGACTTTAGATAATGTAGTAAAACAAAGGTCTTTAATATTATATTTATGTCCTAATGACTTACAAATTAATATCTCTAATCTAGAATTTTCACTGAGCTCCAGATCAATATTCTTTAGCTCCTACTTGTATTTTAACTTTGACACTTCATATACATCTCAAACTTGATGTGTCTAGAATGAGCTCTTGGTATTTGCCCTTCCCTCTACTAAACCTACTCTTCCCACCATAGTAGTGACCCCTCACTGAAAAAAAAAAATTGGTTCAAGTATGTCCTATATACTCTTTGTGAGGTCCAGAAGCATATAATACATTTTAGAAAGATTTTAATGCAGAATGCTTAAAATCATCTTTTGAGAGATTGAAGACCTATCTTTAACTTTTGGAAACATTCATGGACCTCAAACATTATTCAGACCATGGGAGTCATGGGCACAGAGACTAGCTGAACAGAGTAATGTAGAATCAGCAAGCTCTGAGATGGGAGCAGAGAGCTTTTAGTTCTGCTCCATGGCTTCAAGCAATATCACTTGGCTTCCTTAAACCCCAGTTTCCACATCTGCAAAATTACACTTGACTTCTGAGATCCATTCTGTGTCAAGAGAAACCAGTGTGTCTGTGATGTACAAGATCTCCCTAGTCCAGTGGTTCTCATTTGTGGTCCCTGGACCATCACCACCAGCAGCATCACCTGGAAACAGATTAGAAATATAAATCCTCAAGCTTCAGTCCAGATATGCTGAATTAGGAACCCTGAAGGTTGGTCAGTTCCAGCAATCCGTATATAACAAGTCCTCCCAGACAATTCTGATGCATGCTAAAGTTTGAGAACCACTACTGTGTTCTATCACATGTATCTCACAGAGCAGGGATCTGGCTCCAAGTGCCTTAGTTACACCTTGATGATCCTGGATATATGGAGAGGAATTGTTCAGTTTCAAGACATATGACAATTTCTATTCATGGCTCTTAACCCTGAAATTTTACTAGAAAGTTTTAAAAAGTATTATTCAGACTTTTATTTAGGCTTTGGAAAATGGGTTCAATTTTGTAAGTACATGAAGGAGGGTTTGGACCTATAAGGATGATGTAAAGAGTTGCAAAATGAAACATGAGGAAACATGAAAGATAACGAGACTTTCTAACTTAGAAAAATAATCAAAAGAGATTTAAGAGCATATAGACTTTATATTTTGATTAAAAAAATATAAACTGTGGATAAAACAGAAGAAAAATCTTAAACTGTGACATAAAGGATTCAAAATAGCTATAAAGAAGAATACTCTGTGTTTAAAAGATGTAGTAGAATCTGTGTCCTTGATATCTACACCATCCCAGAAAAAACAAATGGATTATAATCTCACCTAAAGGCAAGAGAATTATTCCTGTGAATCTCAGGAGATATTCTTCCTTAGTATATCAAGTCTTCTAGATGATGGATTCTCAAACTTGCCTGACCATCAGAATCACCTGTATTGTTGTTGTTGTTGTTATTATTATTATTAGTAGGAATTCTTGGGCATCACTTTCAAAAAGAATCTGTGTCATTTTAAAAAATTTATATTTTAGGTTCAAGGGTACATGTGCAGGTTTGTTATGTAGGTAAACTCATGTCATGAGGCTATGATGTACAGATTATTCCATCACGCAGTTAAGAAACATAATACCTGATAGCTAATTTTTCAGTCCTCACCCTCCTCTCACCCTCCATCCTCAAGTAGGTTCGGATGGTGTCTGTTGTTCCCTTCTTTATGACCATATGCACTTAATTTTTAGCTCCCACTTAAAGTGAGAAGATGTGTTATTTGGTTTTCTGTTCCTGTGTAAGTTTGGTTAGACTAATGCTCTCCAGCTCTATCCATGTTGCTGCAAAAGACATGATCTCATTCATTTTTATGACCGTGTAGTATTCCACCATGCAAATGCACCATCTTCTTTGTCCAGTCCACCATTGATGGACATTCAGGTTAACTATATGTTTTGATATTGTGATCAGTGCTGCAGTGAACATAACATGTGCATGTGTCTTTATAGTAGAATGATTTATATTGCTTGGGATATATGCCCAGTAATGGGATTGCTGGATTGAATGGTAGTTCTGTTTTTAGCTCTTTGAGAAATTGCCACAGTGCCTTCCACGTGGTTGAACTAATTTGCACTTTTAACAACAGTTTATAAATTGTTCCCTTTTCTATACAACCTTGCCAGGATGTGTTATTTTTTGACTTTTTTTTTTTTTTTGAGATGGAGTCTTGCTCTGTCACCAGGCTAGAGTGCTGTGGCATGATCTTGGCTCACTGCAACCTCCACATCCCGGGTTCAATTCTCTTGCCTCAGCCTCCTGAAGAGCTGGGACTTACAGGTGTGTGCCACCATACCCAGCTAATATTTGTATTTTTAGTAGAGACAAGGTTTCACCATGTTGCCCAGGATGTTCTTGATCTCTTGACCTTGTGATCTGCCTGCCTTGGCCTCCCGAAGTGCTGAGATTACAGGTGTGAGCTGCTGTGCCCAGCCTTGACTTTTTAATAATAGCCATTTTGACTGGTGTGAGATATATCTCATTGTGGTTCTGATGTGAATTTCTCTAAAGATCCGTAATATTGAGCTTTTTTCATATGCTTGCTGGATACCTGTAAGTCTTCTTTTAAAAAGTATCTTTTCATGTCTTTTGCCCACTTTTTTCTGGGGTACATGTGCAGAATGTGCAGGTGTGTTACATAGGTATGCATGTGCCATGGTGATTTGCTGCACCCATCAACCCATCATCTAAGTTTTAGGCCCTGTGTCCGTAGGGTATTTGTCCTAATGCTCTCCCTCTCTTTGTCCCCTACCCCCAACAGGCCCCAGTGCGTGATATTCCCCTCCCTGTGTCCGTGTTCTCATTGTTCAACTCCCACTCATGAGTGAGAACATGTGGTGTTGGTTTTCTGTTCCTGTGTAAGTTTGCTGAGAATGTTGGCTTCCAGCTTCATCCATGTCCCTGCAAAGGACATGAACTCATTCTTTTTCATGGCTGCATAGTATTCCGTGGTAGATATGTGCCACATTTTCTTTATCTGACTATCATTGATGGGCATTTGGGTTGGTTCCAAGTCTTTGCTATTGTAAATAGTGCTGCAGTAAACATATGTGTACACATATCTTTACAGTAGAATGATTAATAATCCTTTGGTTATATGCCCAGTAATGAGATTGCTTGGTCTAGTGGTATTTCTGGTTCTAGATCCTGGAGGAATCGCCACACTGCCTTCCACAATGGTTGAACTAATTTACACTCCTACCAACAGTATAAAATCATTCCTATGTTTCCATAGTCTCACCAGTATCCATTTCCTGACTTAAATAATTGCCATTCTAAGTGGTGTGAGTTGGTATCTCATTGCAATTTTGATCTGCATTTCTTTAATGACGATTGATGATGAGCTTTTATATATATATATATATATATATATATATATATATGTTTGTAGGGCACATAAATGTTTTCTTTTGACAAGTGTCTGTTCATATCCTTTGTCCACTTTTTGATGGTTTTTTTTTCTTGTAAATTTGTTGAAGTTCCTTATGGATTCTGGATATTAGACCTTTGTCAAATGGGTAAATTGCAAAAATTTTCTCCCATTCTGTAGGTTGCCTGTTCATTTTGATGATAGTTTCTTTTGCTGTGCAGAAACCCTTTAGTTTGTTTAGATACCATTTGTCAGCTTTGGCTTTTGTTGCAATTGCTTTAGTCATGATGTCTGCTCATGCCTATGTTCTGAATGATATTGCCTAGGTTTTCTTCTAGAGTTTTTATGGTTTGGGGTTTTACATTTCAGTCTTTAATTCATCTTGAGTTAATTTTTGTATAAGGCATAAAGAAAGGATCCAGTTTCAACGTTTTGCATATGGCTAACCAGTTTTCTCAGCACTATTTATTAAATAGAGAATCCTTTCCCTATTGCTGGTTTTTGTCAGGTTTGTCAAAGATCAGATGGTTGTAGATGTGTGGCGTTATTTCTGAGGACTCTGTTCTGTTCCATTGGTCTATATATCTGTGGTACCAGTACCATGCTGTTTTAGTTACTTGTAGAATAGTTTCAAGTGAGGTAGCATGATGCCTTCAGCTTTGTCCTTTATACTTAGAATTGTCATTGCTCTACAGGCTCTTTTTTGGTTCCATATGAAATTTAAAGTAGTTTTTTCTGATTCTGTGAAGAAAGTCAATGGTAGCTTGACGGGAATAGCATTGAGTCTATACATTGCTTTGGGCAGTATGGCCATTTTCATATTAATTCTGCCTATCATTAGCATGGGATTATTTTCTGTTTGTTTGTGTCCTCTCTTATTTCCTTGAGCAGTGGTTTATAGTTCTCTTTGAAGAAGTCCTTCACATCCCTTGTAAGTCATATTCCTAGGTGTTTTATTTCTTTGTAGCAATTGTGAATGGGAATTCACTCATGATTTGGCTCTCTGCTTGTCTATTGTTGGTGTACAGGAATGCTTATGATTTTTGCACATTTAATTTGTAAACTAAGACTTTGCTTAAGTTGCTTATCAGCTTAAGGAGTTTTTGGGCAGAGACAATGAGGTTTTCTAAATATACAATCATGTCATCTGCAAATAGAGAAAATTCGACTTCCCCTTTTCCTATTTGAATACGCTTTATTTCTTTCTCTTGCCTGATTGCCCTGGTCAGAAATTCCAATACTATGTTAAATAGGAGTGGTGAGAGGGGGCATCCTTGTCTTGTGCCGATTTTCAAAGGGAATGCTTTCAGCTTTTGCCCATTCAGTATGATATTGGATATAGTTTGTAATAAATAGCTCTTATTATTTTGAGGTATATTCCATCAGTACCTAGTTTATCGAGAGTTTTTAGCATGAAGGGATGCTGAATGTTATCAAAGGCCTTTTCTGCATCTGTTGAGATAATCATGTGGTTTTTGTCATTGGTTCTGTGTATGTGATGGATTACATTTATTAATTTGCATATGTTAAAGAAGCTTTGCATCCTAGGAATGAAGCCAGCTTGATCATGGTGGATAAGTTTTTTGATGTTTTGCTGGATTTGGGTTGCCATTATTTTATTGCAGATTTTTGCATCAACTTTCATCAGGATATTGTCCTGAAATTTTCTTTATTTGTTGTGTCTCTACCATGTTTGGTATAAGGATGATGCTGACCTCATAAAATGAGCTATGGAGGAGTCATCTTTTTCTGTTGTTTGGAATAGTTTCAGAAGGAATGGTACCAGCCTCTTTTGTACATCTGGTAGAATTTTGCTTTGATTTGTCTGGTCCTGGGCTTATTTTGGTTGGTAGGCTATTACTTAATGCCTCAATTTCAATACTTGTTATTGGTCTATTGAGGGATTCTACTTCTTCCTAGTTTAGTCATGGGAGGGTGTATGTGTCCAGGAATTCATCAATTTCTTCTAGATTTTGTAGTTTATTTATGTAGAGGTGTTTATAGTATTCTCTGATGGTAGTTTGTATTTCTGTGGGATCCGTGGTGATATTCTCTTTATTATTTTTTATTGTGTTTATTTGATTCTTCTTTTTTTTATCTTATTAGTGTAGCTAGCAGTCTATTTTGTTAATCTTTAAAAAAGATTAATGAATCCTGGATTCACTAATTTTTTTTTAAAGAGATTTTCGTGTCTATATCTCTTTCATTTATTCTCTGATCCTAGTTATTTCTTGTCTTCTGCTAGATTTTAGCTTCGTTTGCTTTTGCTTCTCTAGTTCTTTTAATTGTGATGTTAGGGTGTGGGTGTGGATTTTAGATCTTTCTAGCTTTCTGACATGGGCATTTATTGCTATAAATTTCCCTCTTAACATTGGTTTAGCTGTGGGTTGCAGAGATTCTGATATATTGTCTCCTATCATTGGTTTCAAAGAACTTTTTTATTTCTTCTTTCATTTCTTTATTTACCCAGTAGTCATTTAGGAGCAAGTTGTTCAATTTCCATGTAGTTGTATGGTTTTGAGTGAGTTTTTAAATTTTGAGTTCTAATTTGATTGCATTGTGTCTGAGAGACTGTTTGTTATGCTTTCCGTTCTTTTACATTGGCTAGGGGAGGGATGTGCCTTCTGCGTTGGTCTCACTGGGAGCTGCAGACTGGGGCTGTTCCTATTCAGCCATCTTGGCCCTCCTCCTCTCCTTTTTTACTCACTTTTTAATGTTTATTTTTCTTTTGTAAATTTAAGTTCCTTATAGATGCTGGATATTAGATCTTTGTCAGATGCATAGTTTGCAAATATTTTCTCGCATTCTGTAGGTCGTCTGTTTACTCTGTTGATACTTTTGCTGTGTAGAAGCTCTTTATTTTAATTAAGAGTCCATTTGTCAATTTTTGTTTTGTTTTGATTTTGGCATCTTGGTCATGAATTTTTTGCCCGTTTCTATGTCCAGAATGGTATTTCCTAGGTTGTCTTCCAGGGTTTTTATAGTTTTAGATTTTACATTTAGGTCTTTAATCCATCTTGAGTTGATTTTGTATATGGTTTAAGGAAGGGATCCAGTTTCAGTCTTCTGCCTGTGGTTATACAGTTATCCCAGCACCATTTATTGAATAGGAAGCCCTTTTCATATTGTTTGTTTTTGTTGGCCTTGTCGCTGATCAGATGGTTGTAGGTCTGGGCTCTCTGTTCTGTTCCATGGGTCTGTGGGTCTGTTTTTGTTTTTGTTTTTGCTTTTGGCTTTATTTTACTTTGAGACAGGGTTTCCCTCTGTCTCCCAGCCTGGAATGCCATGGCATGATCTGGGTTTGCTGCAACCTTTGCCCCACCCAGGCTCAAGTGACCCTCCCATCTCAGCCTCCCAAGTAGCTGGGACCACAGGCGCATGCCACCATGCCCTGCTATTTTTTGTAGTAGAGACAGGGTCTTGCCAGATTGCCCAGGCTAGTCTCAAACTCCTGGGCTCCAGCAATCCCCCTGCCTTGACCTCCCAAAATGTTGCAATTACAGATGTCAGCCACTGCAACCAGCCCACATTTCTGTGTTTGTACCAGTACCATACTATTCTAATTATTGTAGCCCTGTAGTATAAGTTAGGTAGCATGGTGCCTCCTGCTTTGTTCTTTTTGCTTAGGACTGCCTTGGGTATTTGGGCTCTTTTTCAGTTCCACATAAATTTTGAAATAGTTTTTTTCTAGTTCTGTGAAGAATGTCATTGGTAGTTTGATAGGGATAGCATTGTATCTGTAACTTGCTTTGGAAAGTATGGTGAAATCACCTTATATCATTATAATGTGCACTCAGATTTGGGAAACACTGTCGTGAATACAGTTATCTGAAATTTTAAATGGAGGCCTATTTTATAACTAAGGTATTGGAATACAAATGAATACTGATAAACACCAGTGTCTTAGCTATAAGTTTTAGAATTTATAACATTATCTTTGAGAAAAATTAGTACTTCAAATGTAATACAACTTTCAAAAACTGTCTTATTTTAGGTTATATTCCATTCAAAAGCAGAATGTGTAATAATTTGTGTAAAACATTTTGTTTGGCAGGCAGTCTTAGGTAGCAAGGCTGAGAACCAAGGAAGTAAAACAAAAAAGATGCAAAGCCAAAACAAATGTGCACCCCAAGCCACTCACTCTATGGGTAATTAAGGCTTGATGTCACCAGGATCTTTTGAGAGGCGTGTAGAATGTCCCTGAGAATTGTTCACCCAAAGGCCAACTGGAGAAGTGTTTACATATGGTCTCTTATCCACCATTGCTTGAGGGTCAGCTGTCTCTGGATGCCTGCTGACTGTATCATGCTGGCATCCTATGCTGGGACATTTGAGAAGCCCCAGGGCAGAGAGCAAAAAAAGAGTACCCTTGAGTTGAGACACTGTCAGCTCAAGTAAGTGGAAGCCTCCTGGGCTCGAATCTGACGTGAGGCTGTAAAAATATGAGGTGGAAAGCAACAGACATCACAAGTTCTATTAATAAGATTACAATTGTAATGTACATCAATCACTGTGTGGTATATCAATATGACCACTGGAATTAACTGGGCAGAGTGTATTAGATAAAGAATAATACCATCTTGATTTTTAAATAACCACTTTAGCTGGAGATATATTTATAACAATGTACTATAGCAATTTAAGTTATAGAATTTAATGTTTTAAATTATTTTCTAAAAACTTTGAATCATATAAGTAATCACCTCTTACCTGTGAGGATTGTGTTCCAAGACCCCCAATGGATGTCTGAACCCATGGATATCATCAAACCCTATATATACTATGTTCTTTCCTGTACATATGAATCTATCATAAAGTATAATTTATAAATTGGCACAGTCAGAAATTAACAATAACTGATAGAAAAATATTAAATTTAAATAATATAATAAAAGTTACATGAATGTGGTCTCTTTCAAAATATCTTATTGTACTATACTTATCTTTTTTCTTGAGATGAAGGAAGGATGAAGTAGAATGGTGCACTATTTCATCATGCTAGTCAGAATGGCTGCCATTTAAAACATGTATTGTTTATTCCTAAAATTTTTTATTTCATATTTTCTGACCACAGTTGACTGCAGGTAAATGAAACCACAGGAAGTAAATCCATGTATAAGGGAGATTACTATGTTTTGTATGTGAAAAAACATTTTTAATATTTTAGTATCAATAATTTTAACAGGTACAAAAGTAGAGAGGCTAACACAGTGAGCCTCCCTGCTCCTACCTTAGCTTCACTGGTCATCAACACAGGTTACTTTTGTTTCATCTATATTTCTACCTCCTATCATTCAATTATCATGAAGCAAATCTCAGACATCATGTCATCTCATTAAAACAAACTTTCTTAAGTATCTTTAAAATGTAAGAATCATTAACAAAATTCAGAAGTAAAATATTTTTACATCCATGAAGAGTAAAAAATATTTCCTTAATATAGTCAAACCTCTTTATGTTTTTCTGATTATCTTATGTATTTTTTTAATAGTTGATCATTTTTTTTGTCTGAATCAGGATCCAAACAAGGTTTACACATTGAATGTAGTGATTATGTTTTATATCTCTTTTAAACATTGGGTTCTTCCTTGTTCTCTTTCTTTGCCATTTATTTCCTGAAGAAATCTGGTGTTTTGTCCTATGAAATTTTTCACCTTCTGGATTTTATCCAAAAACTTTATAAGGTTTTAAATGATCAAGCCTGAAAAAATCTAGCAGAATAGATTAAGGAAATAGCTATCTTAGTGACAAATCACTATGAAAACCCCATAGAAGCAAATGGTTTATTCATTTCAGTGGTCATCCAAATTGGTGCTAACTTTCAAAATTTATAAACGTGTAACATTGTTTTGGGATCCAAAATTCAGGAATGTATCAAGGTAAAGGTGTAGATTATGAAAATTATATATATATATGTATATACACACACACACACATATATATATATATATATATGTTGTGTATAGATGATATAATTCGGCTCTGTGTCCCCATCCAAATCTTATCTTGAATTATGATCCCCATGTATCAAGGGACGAACTTGGTTTCCCTTGTGCTGTTCTCCTGAAAGTGAGTCTCACAAGATCTGATGGTTTTAAAAGCATCAGTTTTTCCTATGCTCACACTTCACTTCTCTCTTCTGTTGCCATGTGAAGAAGGCGTGGTAATCACCTTCCGCCATGATTGTAAGTTTCCTGAGACTTCCTTAGCCATGTGGAACTGTGAGTCAATTAAACCTCTTTCTTTTATAAATTACCCAGTCTCAGATAGTATTTCTGTAGCAGTGTGAGAACAGACTAATACAATGGATGTATACATACACTGGCATATATACATATATTTGTATTTCATGCTTGTGTGTGTGTGTGTGTGTGTGTGTTTAAATATATGAATTAAAGGCTTGTTTTCATTTTTCTTGAAAAGTTTACCCAGTCACTAAATAAAAGCTTTGACTGAGCCTACATTTCTGCTGGTAAACAAGATAGAAACCCATATATTCCAAACCTCTTTTGCTGTTAAAGGGATTTCTTTCAACCCTAAAATATATATTCATGCTTTCCCTGAATTACAACTATTTTGGATATAGACCTAATTTTTGATATATGATAAATAAACATTTCATCCTGTCATAACCATCTTGCTTATATTCAAAATAAACAGTGTACATTATTTGCAAATAGTGTAAATGTTAGAGTTATTCAGGGCCATAGAAGCAAGACATAATTGCTTCTCTACTAGCATCCCAACTAATCTTCCTGCTTCTATTTCCACCACTCTCTCCAACTGATTTTCCATATGGCTGACAAAATGATGTTTTTGTGCTTAATTCTGGTTAGCAGAATAAGCAATTTTTTTTAAACTTACAAATACAGAGATAAATTTTAGAAAGAAAAATAGATAAAATGGTTAAAAGTAGTTCTTTAGAGTTGAAATCAGGATGGGATTTTTTTCTAATTATTATAATTGCTGTAATATCATTTGGTGTTTTGTACACATGTATTATACATGTGTTATTTTGGCAAAATAACTTTTTTTTTTCAAGAAACAAAGTTGTAACTGGTGCATCCCTGATGAGGATATCCACTACCATCCTGCCACCTCAGTCTTGGGGCTGCTTTAAATTATCCTTCCCAAGTCCTGTGTCTTCAGCTTTTCCTTCAATTCTAAAAATTCCTTTTTAGTTAGGGTTGATTTCTGTTGTTTGCAACCCAAAAACTCTGATTGATATACATGGAGATGTGCATCTCATCTTACATCTCTCCAGTGGATTCCCACTGCCTACAGAGCAGTCAAGGGCCTTAGCTGGCCATCCAAGGACCTTGAGGACCAGACTCCTCTTCTTGCCCTCAGTTCTCTGTCTCCACTCTTGTTTTCAGGGGAGCCAGTCACTGATACTGGCTGTGCAGCTATGGGTTTGCGAGGCTCTCCCTTTTTTTCTGGAGTGATGTTTCTCCTTTCTTTGGCAGTTTATTATTCACTTTCAATCCTTGGTTCAGGTATCAGCTCCATCATAAAAGCACTACCGAGTCCTTCATTTGTGCTCCTGTAGAGCCCGTAAGTACCTCTACTTACTATTCCCTGCCAAAGATTGATATTATTTCTTTATGTATCTGTCTTTTCCATCAGACTCTCAGTTGATCAAGAGCACAGCTTCATTTTTTATACTTTATTTTTATACTTCCAATGCCTCCTACATCCTATCACACTCAAATTTAAATTTTTTGTGAGCTGAAATGGATACTTCTGAATTATAAAAGGAGTTAAATTATATATTACATAATTGATTTGAGTATTCAAAAATTTGCATATTAGTTTTCTTAAAAATCTTTACCCAGAAAAAGGTACTTTTAAAGATACTAATGTTAACAACACTCAAAAATCAAGTCAGCTCTCCTAGGTATGATGGCTGCTCTTTAATGGCTGAAGAGTAAAGTTCTATTGAGCTTTTGGGGCAAAATCATCAGGCTTTCCTTGATTGTACCTCCATGACAACATGGCAACATCAGTATGATCTATTTAAACATATACTAAAATCTGAACGTCTGGGGATCTGTCCTTGTTCGCATTCGTTTGCTAGGGCTGCTGTAACATGATACCACAAACTGAGTGACTTAGACAAAATAAATACATTGGCTTACGGTTCTGGAGACTAGAAGTTCTAAATCACAGTTTCAGCAGGACAAAATTCAACTCATAATAAGTGTCTACTATGATCTCCTGCTACTCTTCATTCTGTGGTTACATTGCCTTTCATTCTGTTCCCAGAACAGGTCAATGGATTGACCTTCTCACCGTCATGGATTTGGTACTTCCTATTGTTTATACTTGGAAAATTCTTTACCTTGTCTACTGTAATCTTCTTTAGATCTGAGGGCCAAGCCAGAGAGTCTGGCCCTGACCACTCTATCAAGGGATGTCCCTCCACCCACCTGCTATTAGTCTATTTATTTCTACATAACCCTTACCACTTCCTAATATCATCTTGTTATTTTATGTGTTTGCCTCTTGTATCTACAATGGAGGTTCCAGGAGCACAGAGATCTAACCTTTCTTCTTACTGATGCACCCTCAACACCTAAGAGTACCAGTTGTATAGTAGAGACCCAGTAAAGAATGATTGTGTTATATTAAATTAAATATACTCACAAGTAAGGTATAAAGACAATCATTTGGAGTCACATAAACAGGTAGCATAAAAATTTACCAAGGAAACAGGAAAACTGAGGATGTTATCCGGTAGTTATTTTTTTCAAATATAGAAACACCACTAAGCCTCCCTTCTCCCATCACTCAATGTTGCCTTGGATTGCATGTCACTTTTTTTTTTTAACGTAGCCTCCATTGACCACACTATTTAAGATTACATTTCCCTACCCCAACCAATATAAGTCTTCATTGTTCTATTGTTCCACAACACTTATCACTTCTAAAATACTCTATAATACGCTTATTCATGCTGCTTTTTAAAATTGCCGTTCTCTTTTTTCAGTAGAGAATTTTGTCAGTTTTTTTTCATTGAAGTAGGAAACGAATTTAGAATGGTGCCTGCTACCTAGTAGGCACTCAATAAATACTTGTGGATGGCTGACTGAGAAATGCTGCCTTGCCCTTTCAGGTTCCAAATTGTTTACGTGGGTACTATGGCAATAATAGAGGCTTATTTATATATGAAAATATAAAAGAAAATTCCAGATTAAAGAAGAGAGAATTTGAATCAATATGGTGTACACATTGCTAGCGTTTTTATACAAGTTCTTTCTATCCTTGCTTAACATTTTGATGTTTATTGGTCCCCACATACTAAGTTCTCATTGGGTTAAGTGAATCCTGCAGGAGCTCTGTTGGTTCTGAACTCCGGTCTCACTTTTGCCTTGACCATAATTGAAGTTTTTGTCATTCTCTAGGCCGAGTGGTTAGCAGTCAGTGCAGTCTCTAGCCAGGCCTATTATATTTCCTTTTTCTAAAGACTTTTTTTCCCCCACCATACCAGCATAAAAGGCCTCCCAACAGTCCAGACCAACCTTTGTCTTAATGGAGTCTGAAGTTCACTCCCCTGTTTATGATGTGTAACAACTGAAGTGGGAGATATAAAGTTTGCAGCTATTATGTAATCAAAAACATTTGTTTTTTCCCAAAAAGGAAGAAGGAGGCAAGAAGGGGATGGGGAGATGGGTAGGAGTGGGGGATAAGAAAAGGAAAACCCCCAGATTTGGAAGCTCAGAGCCTGTGCTGTGAGCAGGAAGTTGAAACTCATCCAGCTGTCACATAAAAACAAAAGAAAAATACTTCATGTATTCAATCATTATTAAGGTTCTGCATGTCTATTTCCCACGTTATTGGCCAATATATATTGGTTTTCAAATGCTAGCATTTTAAGAGCAGTACAAATATTTGCTTTTAAGATAAAAATTGCTTCATTTCTGAAGGCCATAAAAACAAAAATTCATATGGTAAAAGAGAAAAAACATGTTACTCTCACCCTTACCTCCAAGCATTCTTTACTGAAACCAGAGTCCTCTATTGCTAGTTTGGAAGGGCACTTTCTAGATGGAGGGTCGCTGTAGGCTGAGCCAGCAGTGCACCAGTCCCAAAAATGTTTTTGAGGAATAAAGTATCCAGTTTCCAGTGATGGTGTAGAGATAAATAGGACTTTGAGATTATCAGATGATTGCCCTTTGGGCTGCCAGCACATGCTTCTCCTATAGAGATGAGGTCTCTTTAAGCCAAACTGAAAGATGGGAAATTTGGGGAAGGAAAAGTTTTTGTGGGCATCTTTCTCTTTTAGCTTCTCTGTATGAATAAGGAAACCACAAGTGGAATTGAATTATTAAATTTATGAATCTTAGCATTGTGAAGTGTTAGGACTAGAAAATACTGAAGAAAGCAAAGGCCTAACTCTGTATTTTGCAGTTGAGAAAATTGGAACACAGAGAAATGCTGTGATTTTGCCAAGGTCACGAGTCTGTTCAGCATCTGAGCCAAGCTTCAAACTCATTCATCCAGTTGTCTGAAAGTACACATTGAATGTAAATGTTCTGATTGTGATTTACTCATTTTCTGTCTTTGGTCATCTAATAAGTATCCTTGTGCTGTCCTCTAAAAGCTTACAGAAAGATTATTTTACTACTTCTGGAGGAGAAAACTCACATATCACTGTTTAGTCTATTTACTTCATTTCTATAAAAGACCATCTTGAAAACATGTTTTATACACCCCAGGTCCATATAAACATAAAATTTGATCCCTTATGAATAGAAATGTTTGTGGTGGATTCTTAAAAGGCAGCAGTGTTCTGATACAGCTTTCCCACAGGAAAGAGTTCCCAAATTCCTGTCAGTGCCAATTTCTCTCGAAATTAAGACTTTGTTTATTTCATCCTTGCTGTCATTTTTGCCCATTCACCATACCTCCAGTTGAAGTTCTGCCTCTCTTTAGATATTTTTATCTTAGCTCCTTATTCAACACCTTTCTGGCTTCAGATCAAAATTGTTCTCCAAGAAGACTAAATAATCATGACGCTCATTGTCACCTCTTTACTGCCTTTAGTCACCGATTGGCATGTTTTTGTTTATCTAGGTCCTGGTGCACAGTGTCCTGCTAAGTTTTCCTGAGCTTAACATCTTCTTTCTGTTAATACATCCTAAATTCTTGACACTTTTTTCTTCTCTTTTACTTTCTATATTTATTATGTTTGAAATAAACACACACAAAATTATAATCAATCAGCTTGATCCCTATAACTCTTGCATATATGCATGTGTGCAGTTTTAACAAATGAGAACACAAACACTTGTATGTATGCCATTGAGTTTAAGCAATAGAATATTGCCAGGCACGGTGGCTCATGCCTGTAATCCCAGCACTTTGGGAGGTCAAGGTGGGCAGATTACCTGAGGTCAGGAGTTCGAGACCAGCTTGACCAACATGGAAAAATTCCATCTCTACTAAAAATATGAAATTAGCCAGGTGTGATGGTGCATGCCTATAATCCCAGCTTGTTGGGAGGCTGAGGCAGGAGAATTGCTTGAACCCAGGAGAATTGCTTGAACCCAGGAGACGGAGGTTGTGGTGAGCCCAGATAGCATCATTGCACTCCAGCCTGGGCAACAAGAGTGAAACTCTGTCTCAAAAAAAAGAAAGAAAGAAATAGAATATTGTTGATGTTTTTGAAGCCATTATAGGCTCCTCTTGATTGTATCTGCCTCCCTTCCAAATAATTATTATTCCATTGGTTTTAAAAATAATTGTATTATTTATGCATATACCCCTAAGAGATGTTTAGTTTTGCTTTTGTTGAGGTTTAAAAACATGGCATCATATGTATGTAACCTTTTGTGACTTGCATGTTAGTTTTCACTGCAATGAGGAATTCTGTTATATGACTATTTCACAACGTATTCATACTTCCTACTTTTGATTGATAGATATTTGAGTATTCCCAGTTATTTGCTTTTACAAAAATTGCTGTTATGAACATGTTTATTAATGTCTCCTGGCTTATTCATTAAAAATGTTCTCTAGAGTATAAAACCAAGAGTAAAATTTATTTTTACATTATAGGCTGTAAGTATTTTCAACACTATTGGGTAATGTCAATTATTTCCTGAAGTGGCTGTACCATTGTGGAGATTACTCCACAATCTCTCTAACAGTTGAATTTTTGTTTTTTTTGCTAATTTGGGTGTGTGAAATTTTATCTTATTCATGATATTAAGATACATTTCCCTAGTTACTAATGAAATTGAGCATTTTTATATTCATACAGGCTATTCCTGTTTCCTCTTCTAATATATGAAAATGAGTATTCATGCATTTTGCCTACTTTTAAGAAACTGAATGGTCTTTCTCTTGTTTATGAAGTCTTTTTATATTCTGGATTCTAGACTTTCTGTTCATAATGTATTGTAAATATTGTCTACCAATTTGTGACTTTTTTTTAAACTTTTTTAGTGTTTTCTTTTGATGTTCAAAAGTTCCTAATTATAATATAGTCAAATTTCTTTTTTTTCTTTATAATTAGCATTTTAAAATTTTTGTTTAAGAAATCCTCCTCTGCCTTGGGTTCATGAATTATTCTGCTAGTTTTTTCTAAAGCTATAATATTTTGCTCTAGATCTATATGGATTTTGTATGACTGTGTGGTATGAGATAGAATCTTCTTTTTGTTATGAATAAGCAAATGGACCAGTACTATTTGTTGAAAAGTCTAATCTTTCCTCACTAATCTGTAATGATAGCTCTGTCATATTATCAGGTTCCCATATTTGGCCAAGTTTATTTGGGGCTCTATATTTCATTCCACTGGGCTATGTGTTTATCTCTGTACCAATACCATATTTACTTAATTATTAGATTAATTTTATATTAAAAAAAGATTTCTGGTGTGGTGAGACCTTTCAATATAATTGTTTAGGAATATCTTGGGTACAACTAGCTTCACAAAATGAGTTGGGCAGTTTTCCTCTTTTTCTCTTCTTTGAAAAAGTTTTGTGTAAGATTGAAATTACCTGTTTGTTAATTATTTGATATAATTTATTTGTAAAATGTCTTTACCTGGTGCTCTATTTGTGAGAAGATTTAATTGGATTGAGTTTCTTTAATAATAAAAAGTTCTCCAGGATTTTTATTTCTTCTGTCGGTTTTGTTATGTTTTTCTAATAATATGTGCATCTCACCTAATTCCTCAAATGTATTGGCATAGAGCCTTTAATGATACTCTCTTGCTACTTTTTAAACAGAGTTGCTTCTCCAGTTGTGTCCCCTTTTGTGTTCTTAGTATTATTCATCTGTGCCTTCTTTTTTTTTCCCTTTAATCTTACTAAAAGTGGGTCAGTTTTGTTAGACTTTTAGAAGATAAATATTTGGCTTTTTCGATCCTCTCTATTGTATCTTTGATTTTTCTTTTATTAACAAATCACCATTCTTTCAATGATAGACTTTTCTGATATTGCTCTAATCTTTTAGCAAATAGCTTCATAAATGAATTCATAGTTTGCTGGTTTATCTTATGGGGCTGAAGGAACAGGTGACAGGTTAAGGAATTTCACCCCATTTTCTCCCTGACTTTATTAGATATTGGCTATTGCCCAGTTGGGCAGAAAGTAGCTCTGGGTTCAACAGGATGGTATATGGTATTAGGAATATCCATAACATCAGATTCTGAAGAGGATACACATATACCTTTGACAGTCCTAATCACATTTCTTACTTGCTTGTTTATACTACACGCTGGTGAATTTCCAAATATGCAGTTTTTAACCTATGTGAGAGAGAGAACAATTTCCCACTGATTAAATATTTTGACAGGGTGAAGCATTACTAAGGGAAGACAAGGAGATAGAATTGCCAAGGATAGAATGAATTCTTGACATAAATATACTTGACTATGAGACAAAAAGAGGAAGAAATATTGGTAATTATTTTTCATTCACATAATAACTTAAAGTCTTCTTTTTAAGATGTCTTAATTAGCAAAACCTTATTTGATTCTATAGTAGCCCCAACATCAGAAAATTGGGTAAAGCAGATATTCTGGAAAATATAGAAGGAGATACGCAAGTGCCTGGGGGTGGTTTCCTTAGGAAAGGAAGTCATCTGCTTGACTGAAGACATCCTTCATAATGAAACAACTGATATATTTTTAAAACTTTTTGTTGAATTGCTGGGAAGTCATCTGCTTGACTGAAGACGTCCTTCATAATAAAACAACTGATACATTTTTAAAACTTTTTGTTGAATTGCTGTGATGCATAGAGTGCCTTGAATAGATTTTGAGATGAACTTGATTAAGAGGCAACTTGTTTCCATTGGCATAACCTTCTTGAGAATCATTGTTATTCCTTATACTGATTTCCTCTTCAGAATCTAAGATATAATATGCATCTTTAATTTATCTCATCACTCTAGTGAGGCACCTTCAAGCATATGCTTTTGAATTTGTTAAGTGAAGGCATATCTTGAGTTTGTAATCCATGAAAGCTGGTATTAAAGACAAAATAAATATACTTCAGGAAAGATAACATTTTTTCACAACAGATGTGAGAGCAAAGAAACTGCTGACATGTTTATTAGCAATGGATAAACTGAATGTTGGAGTTTGGCCCAGCACCCAGAAAATGCAGATGTGTATCCAGATGTAAACCCCTGAAGTCTGCAAAGTAAAATTTGTATTGGACATTTTACAAGATCTCTGGCACTTCCTGCTTGACAAGAAGTACCCCTGAGAGCCACCTATCTCATGATATTTAGGCAGTTTTTCCGCTACTCTGGTAAGAGCCAAGAATTGCAGAGGGTGGAGGGCACAGTACAAAAAAAAAAAAGAAGAAGAAAAATGAAAGAAAGGAAAGAAGAAAGAGAAAAAATAGAAATGAGAAGTTTACTAAACTTTTTTTGACCTTCAAGTTAGGATTTTTAAAAAATGGGCCTGGAATATGAGATGACTCGGTCATCTTTCTGCACCCTAGGTTATTTTTACTAGTTGTGAATACACCAAGCATTCCTTAGCTCTTGCAAACATTTACTTGAATGCATAAGGCCTCAGTTTAATTCCTTGATTGTCTTTTCCCTGGTGGAACGGTACTTGACCAAAGTCTTAGCTAATTTCAAACTGTAGTGACTTTTTTAAATGTGTGGACAAATACTAACCCCAAAGTAAGGCCTAATATAGGAATCTATGCTTTTAATAATATTTATTTATGATAGAAAATACATTAGAGACTGTTCAAAAACTTAATAATTTGGTATAGTGCCTACTCTTGGGGGGAGTATGGCTGAGTTAATTAAATTATTGATTAAAAAATCTTCCTTACAACTCATTTTCAGCAAAGGAGCCAAGCATATACAATGGTGAAAGGATAGTCTCTTTAATAAATGATGCTGGGAATTGTATATCCACATGCGGAGAATAAAACTAGACCTCTCTCTCTCACCGTATAGAAAATTAGAATAAAAAAGGATTAAATATTTAAATCTAAGACCTAACACTATGAAACTACTAGAAGACAGTGTTGAGCATATGTTCCAGGACAGTGGTCCAAACAAAGATTTTTGTGTAAGACCTCAAAAGCACAGGCAACAAAAGCAAAAATAGACAAATGAGATTATATCAAACTAAAATGCTTCTGCACAGCAAAGGAAACAATCAACAAAATGAAGAGAACCACAGAATGAAAGACAATATTTGCAGACTATCTATCTGTCAAGGGATTCAAAACCAGACTGTATAAGGAACTAAACCAACTCAATAGCACAAAAACAAATAATCCAATTTAAAAGTGAGCAAAAGATCTGAATAGACATTTCTCAAATGAAGACATATAAATGACCAACAGGTATATGAAAAATGCTCAACATCACTAATCATCAAGGAAATGCAAATCAAAACTACAATGAGATACTATCTCACCACAGTTAGAATGCTTTTTTCAAAAGACAGAATAACAGATACTGGCAACAATGTAGAGAAAGGGGAACTCTCCCACTGTTGTTGGGAATGTAAATTAGTGCAACCACTATGGAGAACAGTATGGAGGTTTCTCAGAAAACTGAAAATAGAACTACCATATGATCCAGCAATTCCACTGTTGGGTGTATGTCCAAAAGAAAGAAAATCAATACATCAAAGAGATAACTACACTTCCATGTTTATTGCAGCACTGTTTACCATAGCCAGAATATGGAATCAACCTACATGGTCATCAGTGGGGTGAATGCATAAAGAAAATGTGATATATATATACACACACATATAATATATATGTGATATTATGTGATATATATATATATAATGAAATATTATTCAGTCATACAAAAGAAAGAAATTCTGTCATTTGCAGCAACATGGATGGAACTGGAAGTCATTATGTTAAGTGAAACAAACCAAGCATAGAAAAACAAATATCATGTTCTCACTCATATGTGTGAACTATAAAAGTGGATGTCATGAAAATAGAGAGATTGATGGTTATCAGAAGCCAGGAAGGGTAGTGGGGAGGGGGTAAGAAAAGAGATTAGTTGATGAGTATAAATATATACCCAGAAGAAATAAGATCTTGTGCTCAGTATAATAGTAGGGTGACTATAGTTAACATTAATTGAGTCTACATTTCAAAGAGATAGAAGAGAATAATTAGAATATCTTAGCATAAAGAAAAGATAAATATTTAGGGTGACGATTAACCCAATTACCCTGATTTTATTATATTAATGTGTTAAATTATCACATGTGCCCCCAAAATATGTATATCTAAATGTATCAATAAAACAAGAATCTGACTTTGTATAAGTTAGATTCTTAAGAAATAACAATATTAATAGGTATAATTTATTCAATCACATAAGCCAAGTACTGTGCAATTGCTTGACATGCTGATAGTAACAATTGCTAACATTTTGATCAGTTAGTGTGTTACTCACTATGCTAAGTTGATGACTTGCATTATTTTATTTAATTCTTTCAAAAACTCCTTAAAGTCAATTTCACTGTTATGTATATTTGATGGGTGACAAGACTAAGACTTAGAAGACAAGTGACTTGTTATGTTTAACAATAAATTTAACTGAGAGAAAGCTGTTTTGAGATTAAAAAATTTTTTTTTTTAATGTTGAAATTATTTTTGTGAACTTGTTTAGAACTTAGAAGGCCTTGAAATTTGCAATGGCATTTAATTCATACACCTAACAAATATATATGCTGATTTGCTCAGGACTTGTTACTGCTATTTCCTCCTTGGTGCCAGGAGAACATGAATCTGTAGAATTCAAATAACTGAGCTTTGAGGCACGAGGACTCAGAAACCAAGAACCCAGTAGAGAACCTGGAGTCAAAACAGAAATTAGTCCATAAAAAGTAGATATTTAAAACAATAGATTTTCATGTGATCAAGCAACAATAACCAAGTGAAAGAGTTATTTAAAAATTGACAATACAGTCCCCATGAACCCCCCTTAATTGTGGCTTCTAGCTTTCTTTATTTTATACACAAACTTGATCTGAAAACATCTGTGCTTAAAAGTCATCAACATGGATGAAATTTGAGGCTTCATGTTAAATTAATGTCTCTGTGTACATGTTTCTGGTACAACAGCAATGCATAAATGTGTTTTCAGGATTGTTTAGAAACATAACATTTTAAATATTTGTTTCAACAAGCCAAATGTAACATTTTAACAATTTTCATTACAAATATAGTGACTGTGAAAATGTGCATATGCTTGGTCATTTACCTCACTCACGAGACATGCTCCTAAATGACTGTGACCGTTGCTAACATTCAAATCTACTCTTTAAAAGTTCAGATTTGCATCACTGAGTAGATACCAAAGAATGTTTTATAGGCTGTTGTGGCAACACAGAAGGAATATTCCCTCAAAAAAAGTTTGAATTGAGAAATACGAATGTTATTAGAATAAATATATTGTCTCTTAAGGCAACAGCTTTCTTAAATTATAAAGGGGAAAGTATTTCCCTCGAAAATGCCAAGCCTTATACGTTTAGAACAGTCGTTCTCAAACTTCGAAGGGTATAGAATCATTTAGAAAATTGTATTAAAACAAATTTGCAGGTACCCTGGGATCCAAGTCCCAAATAATTCAGTGGGTCTGCAATGGAGTTCAGGAACCTGTATTTCAACAAGCTTCTCCAAGGAATTCTGATGCATGTGATCAACAGGCCATTTTCTACAACACACTAATCTGGATACATTACTAACAGCCACATCCTATACACCTGGGAATGTAACTTTACTATTTCATGTTTTCTTTCCTTAAACCATCTTGACATAGCCCGTGTTTGGGCTTTCTCAGTTATTTCCAGTTTCAACTCAAGTACAATAGTTAACCTTTTCACTATAACTTTAAGCCAGTAATTCTTACTGAATTACAAATAAAATTCCTCAGATTCAGAATTGTAATCCCTCCGTAATGTCCAGGACTACAGGCCTATAGCTTTGTCTGTGCCTGAATTGTTTTTTAAGCAGCCTTTGAGAGGAAGGCATGGTTTCATGGGGATAACAAGTGTGTATGACATGGTCCCCTCTCTGAGGGCACTTCTAGAGGGGGAGAAAATGTGTGTGTGCAAGTAACTAAAATTTCACAAATCATAAAAGTTAAATGAATAGTAAAGTAGCATTTCCTAAATCATGTTTCATACACCATTTATGACCCCTGAGATGTTAATAGGTGTTACAAATGAAAAAGAATTTTATGCCAAAGATTTTGTAAATGCTGAACCAAACTTAAATAATTTTATTTTTGAGACTTACTAAAACCTTTAACATGCTAATATGCATTATTATGAGAGATTATCATACATGATCTCACTTGGTGCTAGAGATTTTTACAAACTGACTAACTTAACAGGACACCAGAATAATATGCATCATACTTGGTGTATTAGTTAGGGTTCTCTTAGAGGGACAGAACTAATAGGAGATATATATGAGTTTAAGTATTAACTCACATGATCACAAGGTCCCAACAATAGGCTGTTTGCAAGCTGAGGAGCAAGGAGAGCCGGTCTAAGTCCCAAAATGGAAGAACTTGGAGTTTGATGTTGGAGGGCAGGAAGCATCCTGCATGGGAGAAAGATGAAGGCTGGGAGACTAGGCCCATCTCTCTTTTCAGGTTTTTCTGCTTACTTTATATTCACTGGCAGCTGATTAGATTGTGCCTACAGATTAAGGGGGGATCTGCCTTCCCCAGCCCACTGACTCAAATGTTAATCTCCTTTGGCAACACCCTCACAGACACACCCAGCATTAATATTGCATCCTTTGATCCAATCAAGTTGACACAGTATTAACCATCATACTTGGTAAATAGTTCAGGCAAATGCATAGGTTTTCTAAGGAAGATGAGATAATTCCTCAACAGGGTGATTAGAGAAAGTCTCATGTAGTTGTTGGCATTTGAGCTATACTCAGTGACTACTTACAGTCTTTGTTCACCGAAGACAAAATATTCATGGAAAAGGGGGGATTAACAATAGAGTTACATTATAAGTAGTTATCCTTAAAAAGGATCCTATCCTCAGATTGAAAAAAATTATTTACTTATGCAATTATTATTTATTGGGACCTACTGTGCACCAGCTCTGATGCAGGTTCTGGTATGTAAAAGTGATTTAGTTATTCTCTGTTCTCAAATCACTCCAGGAAGAAATGCCTCAAGGCACAGCCATTCTGGCTGAGTTAACTCTGCAATGGTAATGAAAACTTGAAGGAAATAAAGGATTTAGCCACAGATTTAGAAAAATGAAAGTCATGCTTGTCTCTTTCTTTGCTTCCATTCCATTAGCTTATCAGATTCAGCTCAATAAATCAAGTAAGACTAAAATGGAATTTCCCATCCCAATTCATTTTGTTTATTAATAGGTAAAATTAATTCTTAAAAGAATTCATGGACATATTTCTTCATTTAAACTAGAAATAGACAAAAATCTTTGTGGGCTCTAAATGCTCACTTCTGCACTCATCTGCTACCAAGAAATGTTCTCCTACTGTTGTGCTGAATGCACTAGTTCAACACTTTGCATGATTACTAGTTGGGGAAAGTAGCATAAGATTAAAATATAAGAGGGGGTCAGGAACACAAGACATGTTTAAAGAAGAAGAATATGAGAACTTGCTTTATCATATATTCAGATTTATTATAAAGACACAGTAATTAAGACAATGTGGTTTTGCACAGGGACAAATAGGCAAATGAGACACAATAAAAAGGCCTAGAAACAAGACAAATCATAGATTGACACCTGATATTTGACAAGGGCGGCATGAGAGATTAGTGGGGAAAATAAATTTTCAACAAATGATACTAGGACAATTGAGTATACATGTGGGAAATAAATAAAAATGGACTTATAAATGAAACCACATGTAAAAGTAAATTCCAGATAAAATTAAAGCCAAAATTTGAAAATAAAAAAATAATACTTATAGGAAGTAGTAAACAAGAATAACTTCAGGATAAGGTAGGATTTCTTCAAGTAACCATAAAGTAAAAGACTGATAAATTGATCACATAAAATTAAAAACTTCTGTTCATCAAGAAAACCGTAGAAACACTATGAAAAATAATCAATATAGTTTTTAACACATACCTGCAGCATGTATAATTGGCAAAAAATACATGTTTCGAAATAACAAAGTTTTTACGTGTCCAAAAATAAGACAGACATTTGAATAGAAAACAATGCATAAAACACTTCAACAGGCAATTTATAAAAAGAAAGTCAAAGGGATGCAATCTTATTAGTAATCAGAAAAATGCAAAGCCAATCTGTAATGACATATGTTAATATTCTATCAGATTTGAAGACAGAAATCTGATGAAACCAAGTGATGATGAGTGTATGAAGCAGTGGAAACTCTCATATGCTGCTGGTGGGAAAAAGAAATATCCAAAATCTTTAGAAAACAGATTGTCATTAGCTATTAAATTTTAAGAGATATATACCTTATGATCCAGTACAGTGGTCCTCAAACTTAATAATTTTCTCAAAAATTATTACAAGCTCTGTTTATGTTGGTTATATCTATAGATATTTAGTGTATTTGAAAGTAAAAATAAGAGAAAGTTAAAATATTTACTTGTTTAAAATAACAATGTTGTTATAAATAGTATTACAATTAGATGTTAACCTAAATAACATTTTAATCCAAATAATTATTTCCATAGCAAGACAAATTTTAGGGGAAAGGCAGCATAGTTTTACAGTTTTGCAAATCTCTTTAATGTCTGACTTACTAGAAGACAGCTGGATTTTCATATCTGCTTCTGCTTTTGGTCTGGCACAGTGTTGCACGTGATGTAGCCTCTGGAAAATTCCACTCTACATTCATGAGAGACTGAAAGTAGAAAGGGAAGATAGAGTCTTAGTATTATCAAAATTGTTTTGTACTCACAGACCCCCATGAAATTGTCTTGAGGACCTCCTAAGGATCACCCTTTGAGAACCCCACTAGAGAGAAATGCATGCTCCAGAATGCAAGTATAAAAATGTTTATGGCAACATGTTCATAACATTAGTTATTCATAGAAACAACCTAATGTGCATTTGGAGAGGAGTAGATACATAAACTGTGGTATGTGAATTCATGCAATGGACTACTATACAGTAGTGGAAATAAACATACACATATATTTACATATAAAATATATAAAGATGTGTGTGTATATATATATATATATAGTGAAGAAGAAAGTCTTGATGGTCTGTGGACCTACTTGAAGGTAAAGGGATGTTTCAAATGATTACTGTGTCCCACCCAAACTTAAGATTAAGACACTTCATATGTGAGTCAGTTTTCTTTTTTTTGCACAGTCACTGCTGTTCGTATTTTTCTTTGTCCTAGTTACCTTGATTAAAGTGACTAGTAAACAAATTTGGTGGTTTGAGAAAAGAAAAAAAACCCTAATGCTGAAAAACTAGTGCTCAAGTCTGCCATTCCCTCTGCACATTAACATGGCTGAGGTCATCTGCAAATAATTAGAAAGCACAACCATCAGCAATATTGTATTTGTTTCTAGTCTCAGAATTTAATAGCAACTTCCTTCAGCTTTGTTTAGGCAGAACATTTTTCTAATGACCATACGATAATGATTTCTACCAGTATGGAAGATCATAAATATTAAATAGGGAACATATCAGCTTTTGGCTGCAAGCACCTAGGTATCTTCTGTGGGTAGTGTTCTGGAATATGTGGCTCCTGAGTAGGCCACATGAGATTTTGCGTAACATACAAAGGAAGTGGGGAGGGACTCTTGAAAGGAAAGACTGCCAACAAGCATGATGATTAAACAACTTTGGAAATTTTTTTTTTTTTTTTTTTTTTTTTTTAGCAATTTGGCTAAAAGCATGCTCTAGTCTAGCATTTCTTGTAAGCAGTTATGTGGCAGTCCTTTTTCTATTGGGCCATAAGCTCTCAGAGGCCAAGGACCATATCATATGCTTTTCTTGTACCTCCCCCAAGAGCCCCAAACTCACTTATGCATTGCATCTAGTGTATATTTAATCACTATTGTTGATGGTCTGACAGGACCAAATCTCACAATCCAGAGGCATTATTAGGAACAAGTTTGGCCAAATTTTTTAGTGTTTCAGTGAGATCTTGTTTTGAGTTTGAAGTGGAGGCCCAGGTACTTCTCCTTTATTCCAAGTAGTCTGGTGTCTCTAAAAGAAATTCTGCGCAGGGAAGTATATATTTACAAAAGATCTTCTCAGCTGATTGTCTCTTGGCGTATTGTAGGCGCTTGTGCACAAACTTCTTTTCCAAGCTCTTGAGAACTGTCCACACCAAAGTGGAGCAATTCAGTCTATTGGTGTGATGCTAATTTATACCAAGCCTGGACAAAATGAACCTTTGCTGCAGTTTCTGAAAAATTCTAGAATGCAAAAAGCAGAATTCTTTAAAAATTTTTAAAACATTTTAATTTTTTTAAAATAATTTCAACTTTTATGTTAAACTCAAGGGTACATGTGCAGGTTTGTTGCATGAGTATATTAGGTGACACTGAGGTTTCAAATATGAATGATCCTACCTCTTGGGTACTATGCATCACCCAGGTAGTGAGCATAGTATCTAAGAGGTGGTTTTTCAGCCCATGACTTCCTCCCCTTGACTTCCCTAGTAGTCACCAGCATCTATTGTTCCCATCTTTATGTCTATATCTACCCAGTATTTAGCTGATACTTATAAGTGAAAACATGTTTGTGGTATTTGGTTGTCTGTTCTTGCGCTAATTCAGCTAGGATGATGGCCTCCGGTTGCATCCATGTGTCTGCAAAGGCTGTTACCTCATTCCTTTTTATGGCTGCATAGTACTCCATGGTGTATATGTACCACATTTTCTTTTTCCAATCCACTGCTGATGAGCACCTAGGTTGATTCTATGTCTTTGCTATTGTCAATAGTGTTGTGATAAATATACAAGTGCATGTATTTTTTTTTTTCAGAATGATTTATTTTCCTTTGGGTATATATCCAGTAGTAAGACTGCCAGGTTGAATGGTAGCTCTGCTTTAAGTTCTTTTGAGAAATCTCCAAACTGCTTTTCACAGTGGCTGAACTAATTTACACTCCCACCAAAACTGTGTAAGGATTCCCTTTTTTCTGCAGCCCTGCCTGCATCTGCTATTTTATTTTAATCTTTTTAGTAATACTCATTATTCTGACTGGTGTGAGATGATATTTCATTGTGGTTTTGGTTTGCATTTCTCTGCTGATTTGTGATGTTGAGCATTTTTTTCTTTTTTTTTTTGTATATTTGTTAGTTGCTTATATGTTTTCTTTGAGAATTGTCTGTTAATGTCTTTTGGCCACTTTTACACAGGATTCTTTGTTTTCTCCTTGTTGAATTAAGTTCCTTATAGATTCTGGATATTAGACTTTTGTCAAATATATAGTTTGTAAATATTTCCTCCAATTCTATGAGTTTTCTGTTTATTTGATAGTTCCTTTTGCTGCACAAAAATTATTTAGTTTAATTAGGTCCCACTTAACAAATTTTGTTTTTGTTTCAATTATTTTTGAGGACTTACTCATAAATTCTTTGCTAAGGCTGATGTCCACAATGGTATTTCCTAGATTTTCTTATAGGATTTTTATAGTTTGGGGTCTTACATTTGAATCTTTAAGTATTAAATCTTTAATTAAATATTTAAATGTAAGACTCTCAACTATAAAACTATATGGTGGAAGACAGGGATCCAGTTTCATTCTTCATATGGCTGGCCAGTTATCCCAGTGCCAATTATTGATTAGAGAGTCCTTTCTTCATTGCTTATTTTTATTAACTTTGTCAAAGATCAGATGGTTGCAAATGTGCAACTTTATTTCTGGGTTCTCTAATCTGTTTCATTTGTCTATGTGTCTGTTTTTGTACTAGTACCATGTTGTTGTGATAACTGTAGCCTTATACTACAGTTTGAAGTCAGGAGACATGAGGCCTCTGGCGTTCTTTTTGCTTAGGATTGCTTTGACTATTTGGACTCTTTTTGGTTCCATAGAAATTTTGCAGTAGTTTATTTCTAATTCTGTAAAAAATGACATTGGTAGTTTGATAGGAATAGCACTGAATCTGTAGATTTCTTTGGGCAGTGTGGCCATTTTAGTGATATTAATCCTTCCAATCCATGAGCATGGAATGTTTTTGCATTTATGTGTGTCTTCTCGGATTTTTTTCACAGTGTTCTGTAGTTCTCCTTGTAGAGATCTTTTACCTCCTTGGTTCAATGTATTCCTAGGTGCTTTATGTTTTTTTCCTGTCTGTGGCCATTATAAATGGGATTGTGTTCTTGATTTGATTCTCATTTTGAACATTATTAGTATATAAGAATGCTGTTGATTTTTGTATGTTGATTTTGTATCCTGAAGCCTTACTGAAGGTGTTTATCAGTTCTAGAAGCCTTTTGGCAGTCTTCAGGATTTTCTAGGTATAGAATCATATCAGCAAAGAGAGATAATTAGCCTTTTTTTTTCTATTAGCATGCCTTTTATTTTCCTGTTACCTGATTGCTCTGGCTAGAACTTCTAAGAACAGAATTTTAAAGTGGATTCTTCCTTTGTTCTTTCTTTTCTTGTTAAATGCATTGACTAGCACATGTATCAGTATGTTTAAATCATCTATCAGGATTTCTAATTTCTCTGTTGTTTATCATCAGTCCTCCCCCTAATGAGAGCCTCTATTAATGACTTATGTTCATACTTTTCATCTGGAAATTCTGTTTACATTGTAGTTAATGATCTACCAATAAATAATATTGAAATATCTATTGAATATTTATTTAAATATCGTTATTATAAAATTATTTATCTAATTCATTCATTGTTGAATGAAAACTAGATGAGTCACTTTAGATAGATGGCCAACCATTTGAGTGCCTACCATGAGTTGCATACTGTTGTTCTTAGTGTCTAAGAAGCCTGCCTAGAATAAAATAATCTGTAATTGTAAAGGTAGCCATTTCCTGGCATATGGCTGGCTGCCTTAATGTGCACTACATTTCCCTATCCCCCTTTCTTTCTTTTAATTTTTTAAGAAGAGAAATAGAGTGATGAGCCTAATAATGTTTGATCTTTGTTTTATCTGCAGTTACAACATTTTCAGGTTGTGTTTGATTCTTCCATACCATGTATTTTTAGTGATACCTTTCCCTCAAAGACCGAATTTTGTGTCACTTATCAAAGTATGAATCTCATATTAAATATACTCATCACATATTTCCTTTTTTTTTTGTATTTTAAGCTCTGGAGTACATGTGCAGAATGTGTAGGTTTGTTACATAGGTATACACATGCTATGGTGTTTGGCTGCATCCATCACCCCGTCATCTACATTAGGTATTTCTCCTAATGCTTTCCCTCCCCTAGCCCCCACCCCGCAACAGGCCCTGGTGTGTGATGTTCTTCTCCCTGTGTCCATGTGTTCTCATTGTTCAACTTTCACTTACGAGTGAGAACATGCAGTATCTGGTTTTCTGTTCTTGTGTTAGTTTGCTGAGAATGGTGGTTTCTAGCTTCATCCATGTCCCTGCAAATACATTAACTCATCTTTTTTTATGGCTGCATAGTATTCCATGGTGTATATGTGCAACATTTTCTTTATCCAGTCTATCATTGATGGGCATTTGGGTTGGTTTAAAGTCTTTGCTATTGTGAACAGTGCCACAGTAAACATACATGTGTATGTGTCTTTATAATAGAATGATTTATAATCCTTTGAGTGTATACCCAGAAATGGGATTGCTGGGTCAAATGGTATTTCTAGTTCTAAATCCTTGAGGAATTGCCACACTGTTTTCCCTAATGGTCAAACTAGTTTACACTTTCAATCTAACAATTTTTAAAAATAAGTTTTAATGTAGCCTTTATAAATAGACATGAGAATAACTTCTAAGCTTAGAGACTAGCCAGGGCCCAGCATTTTTTTTTTTTTTTTTGAGATGGAGTCTCATTTTGTCACCAGGCTGGAATGAAGTGGCATGATCTCAGCTCACTGTAACCTCAGGCTCCCAGGTTCAAGTGATTCTCCTGCCTCAGCTTCCTGAGTAGCTGTTCTCTTGCTTACCAGTGTCACAGCTATGCAGTTAAGAGAGGGAACATTCTCTAGTTACATACTCTCAGAAGCAGACTGCATGTTATTGACCTGGTCGGAAATCACCAGAAAGATGCTTCCAACTTTGTGTTCCCTCTTCAGGACACATGGCTGGCCTAAGGACTGCATGCAGTGGCTTCTCTCTTCTCTGTTCCAGGAGAATTCTGCTCTCATAGTAAAACCAAATTTTCCCTTCCCCAACAGAAGAGCTGCCCTTCCTCAGAGTTCTTTCTAATTGCCTACATTTTCAAGTTTTTAAAAGCTGACTCTTACTTTCCTTCCAGGATATTTGGATGCTTGAAAGAAGTTTATTTCCAAAAGTCTTATGTTCAAAGCAACACTGTACTAGTTTTAGGAGAATCTGTACTGGTCTGAACTGAGAAGGTGCATGTATGGAAGGATAAGTAACTTGTGTATGATACCTGGATGGTCAGCAATAAAAAAATCTTTGTCTTTTTCAAACTTAATATGCTTTGTTAAATTTCTTTTTACTTCTGAGGAATGAAAAGTTTCAGGTCCTCACATTTTAATGTAAAAATAGTTTTAAAGATGCTTTAAAATGTAACAAATGGAAAAAAATTAGTCTGCCTCAGCTAGTAGGGAATCTTAATTAGATCAATTCTAATTGGCCAAGATGCTCACCTCTCTGTAGACACCTCAGTATTAACCAGCATTTTCCTAGACTGAGAATGTGTTCCTGTTAGAGGTAAAAACAGACCCCAGAATATCCTGTATGAGACTCTCACAAACATACATATTTGCCATTCATCAGCCAGGATCAAGTAGAACTCAACCCATCCTGGAGAAGCTAAGAAAATGAATTTCTTCTTGTAAGCTACTCCCCTAAAATAGTGCTGCTGTCAGGCAACTTTGACCAACAGACCGGTGTTTTCCAAGACACATCTAAGATGCATGCTAAGCCAGAACAGATTTAATTTTAACTCCTTTAGATGTGAAAGGCTTTGAACATCTTCACTGCAGAAAAACTGAACTAACACACACCAGCCAAACAAACAAACAAACAAAACCCTCCTTGACATGGTTAAAAAAGAACATTGAGATTTCATGCTTTAAAAAATTAAGTGATATGTTTTTATTTAATTCAAAGTCACGTGAGAAAAAACATTTTCATTATGATGAGCTGGACTAAGGGACAGAGAAGAAAATTTCCAGGAAACATAAAATACTTTTCCATAGTTATGAGTCAATATTTTATGCTTGATGATTTTCAATCAAGAGGATTTTGATATGAGAATCATCAGAGGAAAAAAAGTCCTGAGCATGAACGGGAGCAAAGAAGTGTCAATAAAATCTCTTCTAGATTATAAGTAGCAACAGGGCTGAACTACCATTTAGTTGGTAAAAGCATGAGGCTAGGAGTTTGACAGACCTGTGTTCAAGCCCAGTCTTCCCTGGTTATTGTGAAAATGTGGATAGATTATTTAACTTCTCCAGTCTAACTTCTCCATCTCTAACATGCTCATGATAATATGAAATCGACATCACTTTTAGAACTCAATGAGATCATGCCTAAAGCACTTAACACAGTGCTTGGCCCAGTATAAAGCTGCTGTAAGGGTTTTATTTTTCTCTTATGGCAATAGACTTTTGTGGCTGTTTCAACAGTTTAACCCCGCATCTCTAACAAGTTGCCAAAAAACAATTTTCCATCCCTGCCCCTTTTAACCACAGCCTGCTTTAATCATGAACCAGATTTCAACACTGCCCCTGAAAGGTCACCATAGACCTCCAAGTAAAACTTTCTCTTTCTCTCTCCATCCACCCATCTAGCCACCCATCCATAGTTTTAATAGTGGAATATTGTAGGTTCAAATAATTATCTTCAAATTTAGCTGATGTGTTATATTATTTTTCTTTCAGAGTCAATTTTACTTCTGAAACACACCACACCCAGTTTAAAATGT
This sequence comes from Alouatta palliata, assembly GCA_004027835.1. Lineage (NCBI taxonomy): Eukaryota > Metazoa > Chordata > Mammalia > Primates > Atelidae > Alouatta > Alouatta palliata. The sequence continues at coordinate 87,475 of PVKV010000927.1, read as the reverse complement.
AACCCCAAACACTGGAAACTCTAATTTTGGAATAAATTTTGTAGATTTAGTTATTCACTATCTTTATCAGCTAATTCTTCTGCAATGATGGAAAACCTAACTAAATTTGTGTTAAGCCAAAAACAAAAAAATAAACAAAATCCTCAAAAAACAAAATTTCCAGGGATGGTAGTAAGTGGATTCAGTGGCTCTCCTAACTAAAAAGGGTTGGGACAAAACCATTTCCATACATATCTGTATCCAGACACTCAACAAATACCTCTAGAACAAATTATTCTCATGTTTTAGTTCTGCCTCTTGAGCAGTGGCTTTATTTTTAGGTTTCTATGAAATGCCAAGGTGCTTGCTTGGAACTCTGGGCCCACTTGATCCCAGATTTACATCCAGTGGAAAAGAAAATGTCATTTTCTCCCCCTCGCTCTTTCTTTCAAGTCCTAACAAAAGATTCACTGTGTGTCCAAATACTGTGTACAAAAAGATTTCGTGACAAGTGACATTCTTTATAGATACCTATCAAGATACCAGTGACATTCTTTATAGAAATAAAAACATAATAATTCTATTATGAAATTTAGATGGAACCACAAAAGACCCAGAACACCAGAAGCTATCCTGAGCAAAAAAAAACAAAACTGGAGGAATCACATTACCAGACTTCAAAGTATACTACAGAGCGGTTGTAACCATAACAGCATGGTACTGGCATAAAAATAGACACATAGACAAATGGAACAAACTAGATAACTCAGAAACAAATTGACATACCTACACGCCTCCAGTGAACTCATTTTTCACAAAGGTGCCAAGAACATACACTGGGGTAGAGACAGTGCTTGAAGGAATGGATACCCTATTCTCCGTGTTGTACTTATTTCACATTGCATACCTGTTTCAAAACATCTCATGTACCCCATAAATATAGACTTAATGTGTACTCACAAAAATAAAAATAAAAAAGACACTATCAACAGGTTAAAAAGGCAACCCAGATTAGAAAAGGATATTTGCAAACAAATTGGGCTAGCATCTGAGCTCTTCAATAAATGGTGCTGGGAAAACTGGATATCCATATGCAGAAGAAAACTAGACCCTTGTCAAACATGAACAAATGTGATCACATCAAGTTAAAAAGCTTCTGCATAGCAAAGGATACAATGAACAAAGTGAAGAGATAATGCACAGAATGGGAGAAAATATTTGCAAACTCCTCATCTGACAAGGGTATAATATGCAGAATATATAAGGAACTGAAACAACTCTACAGGAAGAAATCTAATAATCTAATCAATGGGCAAAAGATTTGAATAGACATTATTTAAAAGAAGACATGCAAATGGCAGACAGGCTTATGAAACAGTGCTCAGCATCATTCATCATCAGAGAAAAGCAAATCAAAAACTACAATGCGATATCACCCAGCTAAAGTGGTTTATATCCAAAATACAGGCAAGAACAAATGCTGGCAAGGATGTAGAGAAAAGGGAAACCTTGTATACTGTTGGTGGGAATGTAAATTAGTACAACCATTATGGAGAACAGTATGGAGGTTCCTCAAAAAATGCAAAAAAAAAAAAAAAAAACAAAGAAGAAATTGAGCTACCATATGATCCAGCAAACTCTCTGCTGAATATATAACCCCAAAGAAAGGAAATCAGTATATCACAGAGATACCTGCACTCCTATGTTTATTGCAGCTCTGTTTACAATAGCTAAGATTTGAGCAACCTAAGCATCCATCAACAGATGAATGGATAAAGGAAGTGTAGTACGTATTCACAATGGAGTACTATTTAGCCATAAAAAAGAATGAGATTCTGTCATTTGAAACAACATGGATGGAACTGGAGATCATTATGTTAAGGGAAATAAGCCAGGTACAGAAAGACAAATAAGTTCTCTTTCATTTGTTGGATCTAAAACTCAAAACAATTGAACTCATGGACAGAGAGAGTGGAAAGACGATTACCATAAACTGAGAAAGGGTAGTGTGGGTCATGGGGGATGTTAGGGATGGTTAATGGGTTACAAAAAAATAGAGAGAAGGAATAAGATCTACTATTTGATAACACAACAGAGTGACTATAATCAATAATAATTGTACATTTTAAATTAACTTAAAGAGAGTAATTGGATTGTTTGTAACTCAAAGGATAAATGCTTGAGGGGATGGATAGTTCATTCTCCATGATGGGCTTGTTTCACATTGCATGACTGTATCCAAACATCTTATGGACCCAATAAATATATACATTTACTATGTACCCACAAAAAGTAAAAAAGACACTATCAACAGAGTAAAAAGGCAACCCAGAATAGAAAAAGATTTGCCAAGTATACAACTAATAAGAGATTAATATCACAAATATATAGAGAACTCCTAAAAGCAACAAGAAGATAAGCAACTCAATTCAAAAATGGGCAAAGGATCAGAATATACATTTCTCCAAATAAGATACACAATTGGCCAATAAGCACTTAAAAAATGCTCAACATCTAATCATTAGGAAAATGCACATCAAAACTGTAATGAGATACCATCACACTCTTCAGGACAGCTACTGTAAACACACACACACACACACACACACAGAGACACACACAGAGAAAATAAGCATTGGCAAGGTTGTGGAGAAACTGGAACCCTTGTCAACTGTTCGTGGGAATGTAAAATGGCACAGCTATTGTGAAAAACAATGATATGGCCATTCCTCAAACAATTAAAAATAGAATTACCATGTGATAGAACAGTTTCACTTTTGGACATATGACACCTCCAAATTGAAAAGAGTCTCAAAGAGGTATTTATACACTAATGTTCACAGCAGCAATATTTGCAATTGCTAAAATGTGGAAGCAACCCAGATGTCTATGGATGGATGAACAGATTAAAAAAATCATGGTACACACATACAATGAAATATTGTCAGCCTTAGAAAGGAAGGAAATTCTGACATATGTTAAAACGTAGATGAAATTTGAAGTCATTATGCTAAGTAAAATAAGCCAGTCACAAAAGAACAAACACTGTGTGATTCCAATTATATGATAAAGTACTTAGAGTCACAAAAATTATAGAGACAAAGTAGGTGGCTCTTGCCAGGGGCTAGGGAGAGGGGAAATGGAAAGTTATTGTTTAATGGGTATAAAGTTTCAGTTTTGCAAGATGATAAGAGTTTTGGAGATGGATAGTGATGATGGTTGTGCAACAATATGAATGTATTTAGTGCCACTAAACTGACACTTAGAAATGGTTAAAATACACATAAATTTTATGTTGTGTGTATTTTACCACAGTAAAAAAATTGGAAAATATCGGTACAAAAACACACATTATATTTTTCTTGTTCTCCAAAGTCTTGCTAGCAAGAATTTTTTGGACTCAAGGAAATACAGAACTCCGCAAATTAGATTTTTGCTAGAAACTAAAATATTTCCATTTTCTAACGCTGCAATGATGAGATAGAGGATGTAGCCATAGAAGCAGAAACAATATGTCATTTTTTAATCCTGGGCTTCAACAAAAAATGTATTGGCCATTTCAACTTATTTCTGCTTGTGAGTAAGCATATCTTATAGTTATTAATCATTATCTATTTGACCTTAGTGGCAATGAAATCACCTTTGTAGATAACTGTAATGTATGTGTGATTTGAAAACCCTTCCTCTGTTTCCTTCTAATGAGTCATTCCTCAGGTAACAGAAAACCATTATCTCCTGTGACCTAATTTATTATCTGCCTTATTTTCTTGGCACTCTGTAATGTACTCAGCCCTCTGCTATCTATTATAGCAGTATATGAAGTCTGATTTTCTCCTGAGTAGCTACTCATCTCTGAAGGACACTAAGTAACTCTCAAGTTTTGGATGGACCATATACCTGATGGTTTATAGGTTATTAGGAAACCATTCATCCTTTGGTGTGAGGTTATGACAAAGATCTCTTCAGTTGGTGATGTTTTGCTTCTTCATATGAAGATTGGAATAAGGTTTTTGTGGAATGCAAAGAACTTTCCCAAAGTAACCTACATTGGTCTCTCTCTAGACTGAATAAGAGAAAAAAAAAAAAATATACCAAAGATTGTGTGTTACTGTTTAGAGAAAAAGTTAGACTTAACAATTCAAGTGGATTAGTTGATATTTTTGTTTCATTTTAAACAAACATGAAAGTGAATCCAATTCTTAATTGTCCAAAAGGAAATTCCCGCGTGTGCAGATTTTCCAAGAAATTTACTACTTTCTTCCTTTCTTCTGTTGGACACTTTTCAACTAAAAAAGAAAATATTTACATCATTTTCTTCTAAAATACTAGCTAGAGAATGGTAGGAATTTTACTGAATACAATAAAAAATTTTCATTCTCACTTAATGTAAATTATCCACACTTCTGATAGATATAGCTATTACAAGTGATAAAGTTAAAATGTTCTGTTACTTCCTCATGTGTTACTAGTTTTTAATCCTCTTAATAGCTTAAAAATGCTTCCAAAAAATGTACAAGTTCTGGATGTCTCAAAAATCCACTGACTCTCAGCAGCTCGATTTTGAGTGGACCTATGTGAAGGTTGAATTCAAAAATAAAATGTGAAAGTATGTTTACAAGCACTGGCTTCCCCTTCAGCATTCCCAATTTAGCCTCACTTCTTCCACATTTTACTGGCCTTCTGGCAAGCAGGTTGACTATGCTAGAATCAGAGCAACTCCTCAAGTTGTGTTCAATATAGAAACTCTGACAGTTATTCTGTTGGTTTCATTTGAAGGTTTTATTAAGTCTGTATCAAATAGCTTCTCATTATTGGATCAGCTAATGACAAAATATTTTTCCTCAAGGGAGAACTTTGCATTAAAGACATTGTAAGTGTGTGTGTGTGTGTGTGTGTGTGTGTGTGTGTGTGTGCATACGCACATGCGTGGTGTCTGTGGGTGTGCTGGGCAGAAAATAGAGATTTCTCCACTTTAGATACTGGGTATTTTATACTGACACATCAAAAGAAAGCCCTACTTCCTAACTTGTTCACATGTTTTCTGCTGTTTGGTTTGATACGGTTTAGATATTTGTTGCTGCCTAAATTTCCTGTTGAATTGTAATATCCAGTGTTGGAAGTGGGGCCTGGTGGGAGGTGTTTGAATCATGAGGGCACGTCTCTCAAGAATGACTTGGGCCATCCCCTTGGTGATAACTGAGCTCTTGCTCTGAGTTTATATGAGATCTGGTTGTTTAAAAGGGTGTGGCACACCCCCCCCCCACACTTTCGCCCGCTCTCATTCTTGCTTTCGCCATATGATGTGCCTGCTCCTTCTTCATCTTAGGCCATGACTGTGATCTCCCTGAAGCTTTATCACAAGTCAACCAGATACCAGCACCAGGTTTCCTGCAAAGCTGCAGAACCATGAGCCAGTTAAACCTCTTTTCTTTATAAATTACCCAAGTCTCACGTATTTTTTTTTTTATTGTGCTTTAGGTTCTGGGGTACATGTGCAGATCATGCAGGATTGTTGCATAGGTACATACATGGCAAAGTGGTTTGCTGCCTCCATCTCCCCATCATCTGTGTCTGGCATTTCTCCCCATGTTATCTCTCTCCAACCTCCCCACTCCCCATTGCCCCTCCCCTAAAGTCCCCCAACAGACCCCAGTGTGTGATGCTCCCCTCCCTGTGTCCATGTGTTCTCATTGTTCAACACCTGCCTATGAGTGAGAACATGTGGTGTTTGATTTTCTGTTCTTGTGTCAGTTTGCCGAGAATGATGGTTTCCAGATTTATCCAAGTCCCTGCAAAGGACATGAACTCATCGTTTTTTTTTATGGCTGCATAGTATCCCATGGTGTATATGTGCCACATTTTCCTTGTCCAGTCTGTCATCAATGGGCATTTGGGTTGGTTCCAGGTCTTTGCTATTGTAAACAGTGCCGCAATGAACATATGTGTGCGTGTGTCTTTATAATAGAACGATTTATAATTCTTTGGATATATACCCAGTAGTGGGATTGCTGGATCAAATGAAATTTCTATTTCTAGGTCCTTGAGGAATTGCCACACTGTCTTCCACAATTGAACTAATTTACACTCCCACCAACAGTGTAAAAGCATTCCTGTTTCTCCACATCCTCTCCAGCATCTGTTGTCTCCAGATTTTTAAAAGATTGCCATTCTAACTGGCATGAGATGGTATCTCAATGTGGCTTTGATTTGCATTTGTCTAATGACCAGTGATGATGAGCATTTTTTCATGTTTGTTGGCCTCATATATGTCTTCTTTTGAAAAGTGTCTGTTCATATCCTCCGCCCACTTTGAATGAGTTTTTTTGTTTGTTTCTTGTAAATCTGTTTTAGTTCTTTGTAGATTCTGGATATTAGCCCTTTGTCAGATGGGTAGATTGCAAAAATTTTTTCCCATTCTGTTGGTTGCCAGTTCACCCTAGTGATTGTTTCTTTTGCTGTACAGAAGCTCTGGAGTTTAATTAGATCCCATTTGTCTATTTTGGCTTTTATTGCCAATGCTTTTGGTGTTTTAGTAATGAAGTCCTTGCCTATGCCTATGTCCCGAATGGTTTTGCCTAGGTTTTCTTCTAGGGTTTTTATGGTGTTAGGTCTTATGTTTAAGTCTTTAATCCATCTGGAGTTAATTTTAGTGTAAGGTGTCAGGAAGGGGTCCAGTTTATGTTTTCTGCACAGGGCTAGCTAGTTTTCCCAACACCATTTATTAAACAGGGAATCCTTTCCCCATTGCTTGTTTTTGTCAGGTTTGTTAAAGATCAGATGTAGATGTGTGGCATTGCCTCCAAGATCTCTGTTATGTTCCATTAGTCTATATCTCTGTTTTGGTACCAGAACCGTGCTGTTTTGATTACTGTTCCCTTGTACTATAAAGTCAGGTAGCATGATGCCTCCAGCTTTGTTCTTTTTTCTTAGGATTGTCTTGGCTATGTGGGCTCTCTTTTGGTTCCATATAAAGTTTAAGGTGTTTTTTTCTAGTTCTGTGAAAAGGGTCATAGGTAGCTTGATGGGGATAGCATTGAATCTATAAATTACTTTAGGCAATATGGCCATTTTCACAATATTGATTATTCCTAACCATGAGCATGGAATGTTTTTCCAACTGTTTATGTCCTCTCTTATTTCCTTCAGCAGTGGTTCGTATTTCTGTCACCTGGGCTGGAGTGCAGTGGCACTATCATAGCTTACTGCAGCCTCCAACTCCTGAGCTCAAGCAATCCTCCTGCCTCAGCTGCCCTAGTAGCTGGGACTTCAGGAGCATACAACCACCCCTGCTTAATTTTTTTGTATTTGTTTTAGAGAGTGGGTTCCATCATGTTGCTCAGCATAATCTCAAACTCCCTCAAGCAATCCACCTGTCTCCGTCTCCCAAAGTACTGGGATTATAGGCATGAGTCATTGTGCCAGGCCACACTACCATGATTAATGTGGTTTTATAGTAAACCTTGAAAATAGATAGTACAATTTCTCTAACTTGGTTGTTATTTACGTGTGTGTATTTATATATACACACATATATATGTACATTTTATGGTATATTTAAGTTATTGAATTTCCATATAAATTTCTGAATTAGCTTTTTACTTTCTATAAAAAAATCTTGCTGGTATTTTGATTAGATTTGCATTGAATCTATAGATTAATTTAGGAAGAATTACTATTGTAATATTCACTTTTCTGTTCTATTAAAATAATGTATCTCTTCATTTATTTAGGTCTTTTAAAATTTCTTTTTGTAATATATTATAGTTGTCAATGTATAGGTCTTTCAAATATTTTGTTAAAGATATCCTAAGTATTTCAGTATTTTTTATTCCTTTGTAATGGTAATTTTAAATTTTAGCTTTTCATTGTTTATTGTCAGATATAGAAATACTACTGATTTCCATATTTTTTGTTATCTTTCAACTCTGCTAAATTCATGTATTAGCTCTTGTGCCTTTTCTTTGAGATTTCTTAGAATTTTCTTCATTGACAATAATGTACTGCAAATAGATAATTTTATTTCTCCCTCCCTGATTTGTTTATTTTTTCCTTCTTTTCTTTTCCTGTTTTTCTCACTATTCACTCACTAGCACTGTGATTCTCAACTGGGAATCATTTTGTCCCTCCTCAAAAGTCATTTGGCAGCATCTGGAAAAATTTTTGATTAACACAAGTACTACTGGAATCTAGTACAGAGAAGCCAGGGATACTGATAACATACAACAATTTACATGCCAACTCAATAACAACAAAAATTTATCAGGCCCAAAATGTCAATATACTGATGTTGAGAAACTCTGGTCTAAAAACTCTACTACAGTGTTAAACAGAAATGATGAGAACAGACAGCTTTGTGCTATTACTAATCTTAGGGAGAAAGACTTCAGGCTTTTACCATTAAGTGTGATGTTAGCTGTGATTTTTCCATAGAGGTCCTTCATTATGTTAAGAACACTCTCTTCCACTCCTAGTTTGCTGAGAATTTTTGTCAATAAGGGTTTTGAATTTGAAAAAAAGCTTTTCTGCATCAAGGAAGATAATTTTATATATTTTTAGTCTGTTGAATCAGTAATTGGATTTATTGATTTTTGAATATTAAACCAACCTTGAATTCCTGAGAAGCACCTTGATAATAATATACTGTTAATTTTATATATTGATGGATTCAGTTAAAATTTTGTCAAGGTCTTTTGCATCTATGTTCATGAGGGATATTGGGCTATAGTTTTCTTACATTGTAATATCTTTGTCTGGTTTTTATGTCAAGGCTGTGTTGACTCATAAAATGAATTGGAAAGTGTTCTTTCCTTTTTTTATTTTTTGGCAGAATTCTTGTAAAACTTAAAGGTTTTTCATAGATTCTTGGTAGAATTAAACAGTGAAGATATCTGGTCCTGGAGTTTTTAGGGTGCACACTTTTAGGTTCTAGTTCATTTGCTTTAATAGTTAATGAGCTATTTATTTACATGATTTATTCTTGAATAAGTTTTGTTAGTTTGTCTCTTTTAAGAAATTTGTCCATTTCCACATGTGCTATCAAATATATACGCTTAAAGTTGTTCATAATGTGCTTTTATTGTCCTTCTAATTTTTGTAGGTCGCATGATTTTTCTCTTTCAATCCTAATGTTGGTAATTTGTATATCCTTTATTTCTTAATCAGTCTAATCAAGAAGTTTGTTAATTTTTTTGATCTATCCAAGTAAAAAACCTTTGGTTTCATTGACTTTATTGATTTTATCTTTTAAATTGCATTAGTTTTGTTCTTACCTAATTTTTTCCTTTCTTCTGTTTGCTTCGTGTTTTATTTGATCATAAGCATCTTCTTTCCCTCCCTCC
>PVKV010000927.1:0-78058 GCA_004027835.1 Alouatta palliata | reverse complement strand
TATTTTTGTAGAGACAGGATCTTGCTCTGTTGCCTAAGCTGGTCTCAAACTCCTGGCCACAAGCAATCCTCCAACCTCAGCTTCCCAAAGTGGTGGGATTACAGGTGTAAGCCACTGCACCAGGCCTTCCTTCATTTCTAATATAAGTATTCAATATATAATCTTTTCCCTAAGCATCACTGTAGTTGAGCTCCACATAATTTTTAACTGTTTAATTTTTATAGTTGACATACAATAAAAAGCATATGTTCCAAGCACATAATCTGAAAAATTTCTTTGTGTGTGTATGTATGTGTGTATATATGTATTATATGGCTATATATACCATCAGTGCAGTTAAGATAATGAACATATTCATCAACTCAAATGTTTTCTTATGTCCTCTTATAATCTGTCTCACCTGCCCTTTCTCACGTGCCTCCATTCCCCAAGTCAATCATTGATTTGCTTTCTGTCACTAAATATTACTTTGCTTTTTCATACTTTTTCATACTTTTATACATATTAGTACATGTTGTATAATTCCGCCTGTACAAAAGCATAATTATTTTGAGGTTCATCCATGTTATAGTATATATCAGTAGTTCATTCCTTTTTATTGCCTAATTATTACTTCATTGTATAAATATACCACAAATTTTATCCATTGTCCATTTGTTTGACATTTGGTTTGACAGTAGATTTAGGCCATTGCATATAAACATGGTATGAGTATTTGTGTATTCACTTTTTCTGACTATATTCTTTTATTTCTCTTGGACAAATACCTGCTAGGAGTGGAAAGGTTGAGTGATACTGTACATGTATAATTTTTTTTTTTTTTTTTTTTTTTTTTTTTTTGGAGTCAGGGTCTTGCTCTGTCACTCAGGCTGAAGTGCAGTGGCTCAATCTCAGCTCACTGCAACCTCCAGCTCTCAGTTCAAGTGATGCTCCTGCCTCAGCCTCCTGAATAGCTGGGATTACAGGTGCATACCATCACACCTGGCTAATTTTTGTATTTTTAGTAGAGACGGAGTTTCACCATGTTATCAAGGCTTGTCTCGAACTCCTGACCTGAGGTGATCCACCCACCTTGGCCTCCCAAAGTGCTGGGATTACAGGCATGAGCCACCACCCCCAGCCATAATTTTTTAAGATACTGAAAAATTATTATTCAAAGTGGTTATCGTTTTTATGTTCCCACCACCAGTATATGAACTCTATATTTGCCATCTTACTGTATTTTTCCTAAAATGCATATTTCATTTAACAATGTTAATTGAAAAAGTCTCTTTCTTAAATATTTTAAAATACTTAAGATTTCCATGTTGACATTTCACTTGTGGATGAAAGGCCTTCAAGATGTAGTCACTCTTAGGGCTATGGAACATGGTGGTGCATTTTTAATACAATGCAAAAAGTATTCTTTGATTCTGTTCATTTTTGTGTCAAAGCTTAGATGTTAACTTGAATTCTGCTGGCAGACATATCTAAAGCTGGGCTGAGAAAATGGGACTGGCATGCAAAGAAAGGAAGAGTTAAAAAGAGACAAAAATAGAGGAGATAATAAGTAGAAGGGGCACAGACTGATAGAATTCAAACCCCTGGCTCCAGAATTTGGTTACATAGAACAATATATTCTGCTTTTTTCTGTAGAGAGGGTAGTATTAATATATGCCATCTATCCTTGCCCACTGATACACATTCTAGTTGGTGAGACCATAATAACACAGGAAACAATAAACGAACAAAACAGAATATAACATACTGCTAAATAAATGATGCTTTTCTACCTCTACCACATTCCTTCCTAGGTTAGGGCTCCTATGCATGCAACCAGTATCAAGCAACTGTGAAAATGAGTCAATCGAATGTGAGCCAGTAGTAGAGGTAAAAAGAAATTGCATAGGTTTCTGTTTTTCTGAAAGCCTTCTCTTTAAAGAAAGTTTTGTGGAGTGTACACCTGTTAGACCTCCACCTGATGTCCTAAAGCATTACTACTGCCTTCGTCTCTTGTGTTTGTTTCTACAGCATAAAGCTTGTCCTTTTCCTTTTATCATATTTCTGCTTGTAAACTATTGACAAGATTTCAGAATTTTATGCTCCTTTGCTTACTTTAAAACTCCTTAATGGGCTTTGTTATCATTGATGAATTATCACATGTTTTGGAGTTTTTGAGTTGAAGGGTGTTATGTTGGACGTGTTCACAGGCAATTTTACATGTTTGAAAGTTGTTCACAGATAAAACATATGAAAACTTGAAACCTTTCTTTTGTGAATAAACAAGCTGGTTCAAATGAATCTTTGGTCTACTTGAGGCAGTCCACTTATCCACGTAGGAACTTCCCATAATCATTGGTATGGTCAAAAATCCCTTCAAAGCATTGCCATGGTATGTACAAACATAGACTTGAAAACTCTACATGGTTTTAAATCTGATTAACTCCAAAAATACCTCTGTTTATGCTTAGTCTTAACAATAAAAAGATACTAAAGTTACACCTGACATTTTGGCAACCAAGGACTAATACTTATCTTTAAGGCTATTTATCCAAATCAAACACAGTCAGAATTCTGTTAATGAAATTATGGAATGCTGACAAGATCTGGATTTTTGCAGTCTAGAAGACCACTCACAGAAGATAGTCCTTTGACTATGTCCCCCCCGCCTCAGGAAGAAATTCAGTCAGATGAGTAACTATAAGTGTATCTCCAACATATTAGTGAATCCCAGAGTCCATTGGTGTAATTTAATTTAATAAATATTTCACACAAAATCCAAGTAGCGAAAAAACTGACTAACTGAGGCAATGTGATTGATGGAAAACTAGAGGGTAATTTTCAAGGTGGTTGAACTTACAGAGTAGATCAACTTCAAGGTAGTAATATGGAAACCATGCCTAGAAGAGCAACACCTGGGTCTGCTTCTATCCAATCTGACCAAGGCAGTCAAGTCAGAGCTTTACCAGATGCTCACAGAATCTGAATGAATTGGCAGCTACCCAATGCTTCAGAGAAGGAGAAGGAGATTAGGCCATTTTTTTGATAAAAAGCCCAACAGAGAATTCTATCCCAGCTACATTACATTCTGTGCAAGGGAGACATCTTGTGTTCCATTAAGCTGAGAGGTTTTACTTTTAGTAAGAATAAATGGTGGCTTTTCTCTGCTATCTTAGGTGATTTTTATAAGGTAAATTTATCCTGAGGAGCCAAACATAAAATCTACACTCACGCTACAGATGAAGCAATGTGCATTTTTACCTTGAAATTAAAACACAACACCACTTTGGCTAACAATGGAATTCTTCAGCCTCTTATTTTTAAAGGTTTCAGGCTTGAAAAAATACAAAGAATTCTCTAAAATAGAAACTTTAAAGAGAAAGCCATCAATGATCCAGGTTATGTTAAAAACTCAAATTAGAGCTAATGAGCTTATGACGTTGATTTTTAAAATATCTTTAATAAATACTTGTTGAATCTATTGTATGCATGAAGCACAGTTCTAAGTATAGGCACTATTTTTTTTAAGTTATACTTTAAGTACATGTGCAAACCATGCAGGTTTGTTACATAGATGTACACGTGCCATGGTGGTTGGCTGCATCCATCACCCTGACGTCTACATTAAGTATTTCTTCTAATGCTATCCCTCCCCTAGACCCCCACCCCCAGGCAGACCCTGGGGTGTGATGTTCCCCTCCTAATGTCCCTGTGTTCTCATTGTTCAACTCCCGCTTATGAGTGAGAACATGTGGTGTTTGGTTTTCTGTTTTTGTGTTAGTTTGTTGAGAATGAGATAGTTTCTGGCTTCATCCATGTCCATGCAAAATGACATGAACTCATCCTTTTTTATGGCTGCATAGTATTCCATGGTGTTTATGTGCCACATTTTCTTTATCCAGTCTATCATTGATGGGCATTTGGGTTGGTTCCAAGTCTTAACTATTGTGAACAATAGGCGCTATTTCTTTAAGAGAATTTTTGTCTAGGCGAAAACAAAGATGTATTTTAAAGGGCCAGTGAGCATGATAGAAACTAGAGAGAGCACAACACATAATTGTAGGAGTATTTCATGGAGAAAATTTCTGAATTTCCCATGCTGGGTCAATAAACTTTAGAAGAATGTGGGAAAGACAGTGACTTCTCAGAGGGCAGTCCAATGCAAGGGTAAGGAGGAGATTCTGGCACCACAGAAGTCACTAATACCATGGCATGAAAGTGAAAAAGTAACTTGGATTGTTATTGACAGGTTTATTGAAAATTTCCCTGGAAGAGAAAGCCAGTATGTGGGATCAAAATAACACACTTAGAGCTGAAGAGTGAAAAGGTCAGAAACACAACTGGGGAGTGATAGGTCCAAGGCTCAGGAAAGGGACCCTGAGGGACAGTCCAATTCTAAACGGCAAGGGTAAATAAATGGCAATGGAATTTTACCCGAAGCCTTTGGAGCCTTAAGTTTTAAATAAAACATAAACCTTGAGGGCAAAGTTCTGCTTGCAGAAATCTTCTCTTGTGGAGAAGAACTGTGCTAGACCCAGAAAGCTCTAACCAGTCACTGACCTGCTAGGGAGACTATCTGGCAGGCTGTGACAGTTCAGAGTAGCACTGTAGGTCCTGGTGGATTTATATAGTCATGTCCAGTTTACCTGTGTCAGACATGACTTTGACAGGCCTAGCAGAAGGAATTATGCAGAGTTGCCAGTTATCCATGCTGCTGGAAACATCACTAGGCTAGCCAGCCAAAGAAAAACACAGGTGCCTGCCAGAAGTAACAAAGTAATGGACTTCCCATGAGCAGCTATCAGTTCTGGGTGATTTGGTATTTTTAGATAAAAGACATGTATAGAAGGTACTGCGATCATTAGACCAGAACTGATGTGGTTCTTGGATTCAGGATAGGGGTGTGGAGGTGCTAGTGAAGAAATGAAGCATCAAGGCAGAGAATTTGTGTTTCAAAAAAAAGCAGTAAGGTATAAGTATTAGGGAAATATACAATAGCTCACACTTTAAAGTATGGAACATCAAAGTCTAAGGATTCTGTATGGCACTAACAACCTGGCATAAACACATAATTTGTAATAAGAAAAAAACAAGAGATTAGGAAATGCAAATATGCTTTACCTATAATTGACATCTATACAGTGTTCCTTAGAAAAAGAAAGACAAGATGTATGAAACTTTTTCACACATATTTTGTTAAAGACCTTGAGGGTCTTTAACAAAACAATTTTAAACTGTGATCTGTGAGTTCACTTTGGCCCCCTATATTTCCAGAAATTTCTTTAGGGTCAATTTAACTCTTAGATCCTGGGCCTCTGATTTTTTTTTTTTTTTTTTTTTTTAAGACAAAGTCTCACACTGTCACCTAGCTGGAGTGCAGTGGCACAATCTCAGCTTACTGCAACCTCCACCTCCCAGGTTCAAGTGATTCTCCTACCTCAGCCTCCCGAATAGCTGGGATTACAGGTGGCTGCCACCATACCCAGCTAATTTTTTGAATTTTTAGTAGAGACGGAGTTTCACTTTGTTGGCCAGGCTGGTCTCCAACGCCTGACCTCATGATCCACCCTCCTCAGCCTCCTGAAGTGCTGGGATTACAAGTGTGAGCCACCGTGCCCAGCCCTGATTTTAAGTAAAAAATATTTTTTGCAGCATATCAAATAAGATCATGAAATTTCTCAGTAGACACATTTTGAATGATACCTATGGCTTTAAAAACAACCTCCTTAGAAACCAGCAAATATCAGGTACAAAGTTGTAAGTATGGAACTTTTGTACTGTTTTCCTAGACCTTAGCACATTATCTTGCACAAGGTTAGTACCTAGAAAAAAAGTTGTTGGACTGATAGAGAATAAATTTTTCTCATTAATAAGTCAATCTTATATAAAAGTTAATATCCTTCATAGTAATCTATTTTATTTCTCTTAGAACTAGAAGCATCATTTAATCTAGGAGTGCCAGATGTCATCATTCAATAAAGTATTCAGCACTCTGTCTATCTAAATATTCATGAACCCAGATGCCTAGGAAATGTCAGATTGCCAATACTTCTGTGAAATTATGTAGCGGAAACTGTTCCATGTATGTTTTAGGAAAAACTGGTTCCAGGTTTGAGTCTCTTATTTTACTCAGTATTTAGCTGAAGGTCCATTGTCTTAACTCACAGTTAATAAGAAACTTAATACATAGTTTTTTAATTAACACTATGGTTTGGGTTAAAAACCCAATTTGTTCCTTTCACATGAATCTAGCAGCAGACAAAGAATGGTATCAAGTGTCCTTTTCTTAGCAAGATGTCTTTCATAGCCTTCCCGTCATGGATAACTGTCAAAGGTAAAATCAATCTCCAGGTGCCATTCATTTGAATTCATGTCTATATTCTTGTATTAATGGTAAAAGAATGGTAAATTATAAGAAGTTATAAGGCTGGGTATGCCACATGAGAGAACAGTTATTGGTCCTTACTATAAAGGGCTTGATGTAAAGAGCCATGAATGAAAAGTCTGTAACCCTATATTCTTAGCATTCATGATGCATTCACATAGATTCTTATCAATGTAGTACCATTTTGAACAATAAACACTCACTATAATTCTAAACAGCATATTTGGGCAAAACATGATTCTACCCATAGGTGACATGGCCTGTGACTAATTGGACAGAAACTAATATAGAACACAAGCAAAGTAAAATCTGGAATGAGCATTAAGTGATTGCAGGAACTGTGCAAAGCAAAACAGAAAGGAACAATTAATTCAGTACTGACCAAAGATTAGGATTCGATATCCTTAATGTAGCTATCAGACTGTCAAATGCAAACTTATGAGAATGGACTACTGAACATTAGTGAAGAGAGAAGTACATGGTTTTTGTGGCCACACTGTTCAGAAGCTTCTTAATTACATTTAGATTAAAGTCTTAACTCTACCATGGTGTACAGATCTACATGATGTGGCTTTTGCTGGCTTCCCCAACCTTATCTAGTTCTCTTCTCTACCTTTTTCATGAGGCTCCAGCCACAGGGCCTCCTTTTGAACATACAGGTCGTCAAGGTCCTGCTTTAATTCTGTCTTGTGCAATACTTCTTTTCCTTTCAAATACTCTCCATGATCTCCCCACACACCCACCCATATCTTCCTGTACTATGTCTGGCTCCACTGCATCTTTAAAGCCTTAAATACATTTCCCTTCAGTACAGGAGACTTCACTTGAACATCCAATTTACAGTGGCTTTCTAGCATCCCAGTACTCTCTAGCATCTCTCCCAGTTGAACTCCTTTACTTTTCTTCATAACACTTATTATGACCCAAAGTAACCTTGTTTAATTGTCAGTTTTCTGTTTTGTCCAACTGGAGTAAAACCAAGTTGAAGGCAAAAAAAAAAAAGCCTGTCTTTTTCATTGCTTCTTTCTGGCACTTGGTGCTTGGTACATGGAAGCTACTCAACAAATATCTGTAGACAAATAGAAATTCAAGTGTGTCAAATAAAGCTCTGTTGCAGGTAACTGGATCCTAATATTGAGCCTAAGAAAATAGGGCTTCTAAAATCCAAGCAAGGGCCTATACTCAGGCCACACAGAGCACAGTGCCCAGCTTTAATGTCCACAAGTAACCTGACAAGTTCATCTAACCCAACCACTCTTTGCTTCTCTCATCCCTGTTTATCACTCATACCAAGCCTTTCATCTAGGCTCTCCTATAATTCCTCTTGGATATTCTGTAAATGACACATGGAAACATGGACTTTGTCCATGGGAACCAACATACAATTAACCACCCTTCCACTAAAGCTCTATTTGGTCTCCAGTATGTTTGGACTGGCTGTTTGTCAGAGGCCAGGATGTTGGGCACTCTCAGAACAGGAGCTTGCATCCAATTGTTATAGCTTTCTGTATCCTAATCAGTGGCTCTGTTTTAAGTGGTTAGAGCTACATAGTATTTGGTTTAAACCACAGGAATCCCTGGAAGGAAAATGGGAGCATGGGAGCTCAGTCAATTATTGTTGGAATCAAAATACCGAGGCCCAGTAGTGGCTGATCTAAGGGAGGCAGTGTATGCAGAACAGCTTAGGAATTAAAGAGGTGGGGTAGTTCTGATGCCTTGGTGACAGCCGAGGAAAGAAAAAGAAAAGTGTGCAGAATGGATGAGAGAAATGAGGATCCACTAAGTGAAAAGCACATAAATGCACATGACTTAATGAATGCATTACTCCAATTTATTAACAAATATTTCAGGGTAGGCAAGGCTTGAAGGGAGAGTTACTAATTTTTTAATTCTCCTCCATCAAAATGTTTTGACAGTATACCCACGAAGGCTATGGAATTCATGAACCCAGCTGCTGCTTATCACCAGCTGTCAGAATCATAAAGATTACTCTTCACATTTCCACGTATCTTTTAGAGTTAATATTTGTGTGCCACTTGGTGATTCAGCCATGAAGAGGCAATGGAAACAAAGAACAAAATCACATTGTTGGTATTCCTTTCTGTCTGTCCTTCCTCCTCTTCCTCCTTTTTTTCTTCCTCTTCTTCTTCTTTCTCTCCCCTCTCATCTTCATGAGAATCTGATTATTAGAACCTTAAGTGTGCAGGTTCAATTATTGTGACATTTACTTTTTCTCGTTAAGCAGAAGAGAGAGTGTTAAGTGCTAGATACACAAGATTTTTGTTTTCTTACACCCATGTAGACTTGCTGCATTCTCCTATGTGCTGTGGTAATGGAAGATGAAAGCCATCTGTTCCTCATCCAATACTCATGTCTTCTTGATGTGTCTCTTAAAATTACAGTTGTTAGAAGCCTCTGTCATTCATTTCCTGTTTGCCAAGACACCTGTCATATGAGCTACAATCAATAATTGCTACTCTATGGGAACACACACAGTTTTTCTGGACCATTCTTAAAGACAGTGGGGTCTCTTAAAGTCAAGGACTCAAAAGTGCTGAATCTTTTGACTTATCTTGTCTCATCATGTCTTTGTCACTCATGTTCCATGATCTGTAAAATTATAATAATATCAGCTACCTCATGGGGTTACTGTGTGGCTAGGTTAGTTAATGTGTAGAAAACACCTAGGAAATAAACAATTTTAGTAAAAAAAAATTAATATAAGCAGAAATTAAATAAGATGCTGAATGCTGAGTCCTAAAGAAAGTCCCTGCCAGGATTTCCCAAAGGGCTTTTTTATAGCCACATTTATGAATTAGAAGGCTTTCTTTTAAGTTAGTAAATTACTTACACACAATTTACATGGGCTGTATAACCTATTCTTAGACCTAAAATTATATATTGGTTTTGTAACAAGTATGAACTTTAGTTTATAATTCCAGGGTGCAGTAAATGGCAAATACATTTATTCTTTGAAACTTTAATTTAATTAGGATATTGGAATATAAAAACCCACACATTTGTAACACTGGTAGAGGATATTCCTGGAGAATAGTGAGAGTGGAAATATCTCACCTCTCTGGTATCATTCAAGAACTGTGAGAGGCTTAGGCAACCCAGAACAGTAAGAGAAACCTTTTTGTCTTTAGTCGACATTGGTCACCATTAATATGTTTATTGTCCAAGCAAACCTGTTCCCTTAAAGGTGGGCAGTCCTGCTACTTCCATATCAACATTGGGTTCTAGTGATTTTTCTGAAGCTAGGAACTTCCACATATCTCAAACCGTCCCCTTAAATATACCAGGAAACCAATGTCCTCTACGCTATTGCCACCTCCCCAGTTCACTGGAAAGGAAGAGACCAGTGAAAGGGAACAGGCAGGCTTCTGTTTTCCCAAGCTCCCTAGACCAGTAGGACTCCCATTTTCTTTCTGAGAGACTGTCTGAGATACTCTCCCTAAATCTCTTTCCTACCCAGTTACTTTCAAATCCTCCCAGAACTCACTTCTACCCCTTTGAGACAATCTATTATTATGCTCCTCAGTGAGCTCAGCTCCCAAACTCAGTCAACTCAGTGGTTGTCTTATGAGCATCTGCTGAGTTCTACTTGCTTCCTTGAAATTCTGAAGCCCTCAATCAAGAAAATAAAATATCTTAGCTACCTTGGAATGGGAAGGGAAAACTACCGATAGCTGCAAAAACCTGGTAAAATTAACTTGTTTTTTTATTCTGCTCTGTTGCCATCAAGGTGATCATGATCTTTCTTTTTCTCCTTTCTATTTTCAGTTTATATGACAAACCTTGTACTATGTTATGTTATAGGAAATGTTGAAAAAGCCTAAGAAAACAGCTTGAGTTAGGTAAGGAGAGGCAATTGTTGGGGCATAATGAAGAAAAATGGTCTCTTAAAAGCTGGTTATTGTTTGAAGGACATGACAGTGGCTCTGAGGACCTTCTTTATTCTTAACTTGTGGGATGGCTGTTCATATGGGCTGCTGTTGGTAATTTCGTTTTAAGAAAGTATCACTCATAGGCGGGTGTTGAATAATTAGAATACATGGACACAGGGAGGGGAGCATCATGCACTGCAGTCAGTTGGGGAGTACTAGGGGAGGGACAGCGGGGGGAGGGGAGGGTGGGAGAGGGATAATGTGGGGAGAAATAACCAGATATAGGTGATGGGGGGAGGAAGGTAGCAAACCACCTTGCCAGGTATGTACCTATGCAACAATCCTGCATGATCAGCACATGTACCCCAAAACCTAAAGTACAATAAAAAAAAAAAGAAAGAAAGAATTCCTGTTTCTAAGAACTACAGACTTCATCTGGATGGCACTGATCACAAGAGAAGAACTGACATACAGGAGAATATGGAAAAACAGAAACCAGGACTAGTAAACTTGTACTGGATAGGCCAGGCACCTGCACTTAAGCTTGTTGATCTTATTCTAACACTGAGGACAATTGCATAAATCTTTTGCTTATTCTTATATTAGGTTGATGACACCTGATCTACTAGGAAGAGAAATAGAGTGTAAAATTGGCTATTTTTGTCTCTATCTTTGTTATTTCTGATTGTATTAACAATTTTCTAAATTGAACCAGAGAAATGAAAATTTTGTATTTGAATATGAAGTCATCCTAATTCCTCCATTTCACAAATTTATTGAGCACTTTCCCAGGTGTCGTGAAGTTTACAAAAATAAAAGACAGATCTCTGCTCTTAACAATCTAGCAAATATCAAATCTTTTTATGAAGTTCATCTAATTGGATTTTTTATTCAACATCATTCCTCTGTGGTGAAAGCATAGGCAATGTTATATATTCCTTTTAGATAGTTGAACAAACTAATACGTACAATAAACCAACATTTACTGAGCACCTACTATATGAAGGTCTCTTTGCTGGGCAGTAGAAATACAAATTTAAATAACATCTAATGCCTGCCTCAAGGAGTTTGTCTTCTATTGCACTTAATAGGAGAAAGGACTTTACTCCATTTGAAGTCTTCCATTTGGAGGGAATAAAAGAAGGCTGTGAGACTAGGAATAGGGAGTTGTCAAGAGGTGCAGAGAAAATGGGGCCAACTTACTTTCCGGGTTTTTTAGTCCTTCAGGATGAGCAGTGGGTTTGTGGCAGGGAATGGGATTTCACCTTACTCTTCTTGGATGTAGCTCAGGAAGCAGTACCTAAAGGAAACTCTTATTTCCTGTGTTGTTTGTTCCCTGACATTTCCAGTTTCCATCAGGGGACCTTTGCCAGTTGTGTGCTTTGCCTTTATTGTAAAATTAACTTCCCAAGAAGGTTGTAAGATGCAGTAAACATCTGGTGTGCTGAGGGCTGTACTTGCCAGCTGGGTGCTCCTGATGTGATGGAATTGAGTGGTCCTGCTCTCTTTTCTTTGAGGAACAGGGAGGCCCAGGTCCCAGATGAGGAATTTGTCTATCCAGATCCTCTTCTCCTCTCTAAATACATGAGCATTCATATTTTATTTGTCATTTTGACTTCAAGTAAAGCTAACCAGACTTACGGTAGAAGAAAGAGACTGACTCATTAGGGATATTCTTTCTCTTTCCTCAAGAGGGTTCAGGCAGGAAGTGCTAACAGGCCTCAAAAGGACTGGGCAGAGGAGACACAGAGACAGAAAATCAACAGCTACCAGCTATTGTTCATTTCTAAAGCAGAGGCATTTTTACTTAAGAAATTTCAAAAAGTACTCCAAAATAAATGTGAACACATATACTTGAGCAACCAACAGCATTTTCTCAGACTTCATGTCTCCTGAGGAAAATTTGAAGTTTTTGCTTCTGGCTAGTTGGAACCTGTCCTCCTGCCCACCTTCCCTTGCCAAAGCTTTGATCCTAAAGAAACACTTCAGCATTTCAAACTCAAACCCACAATAGCAGACCTTGTGGTAGACGTGTTTCACATTTGTGATATGCCTAATTCACACCAACTCTCTCAAACCACATTCAGTATGAGGTACAAACCACGTGTCCATTCCCATTTTCCCAACCCTCAGCCCTAGTGCCCAACATCACAATTTTTTTTTTTTTCATTAAACTTCCTACCTATTCATCATGTTTCAAGAGCTCCTAAAATTTCAGGTCTCCTCCAAAGCATTTCTCATTTCAACTGGAACTGAGATGGAATTTTCTCCAGCTTTAGACTTCCAAGATAAAACCCACACCTTCAGCCACACCAAAAATGACAGAAACTACAATAATTTGGATGGAACTATTGCCTTCTCCAGCACTCAAAGCATTTAAAAAATCATTATGTTTTGTTGGTGATTTCTACGTGATAAAAAAATATTGCATTCTCACTTGGCAAAGAACAAAACTGGAGTAGGTATTCAATGGCATAGCTAAGATTGCTCAGCATCATCCAGCAGGCAGGGCAAGAGAGAACCTACGGACTCTCAAAAATAATGATCTATTTGTAGCAGGCCCAAAGCTTTCCTGGGTTCTACAGTATCTTAGTAGTTACTGTACTTTATGACCATGGATTTTTCGTAGTTCTTATTCTCATATGTATGTTAAAATTATTTTAAAATGTTCTCTCCTTCCAAACATATACCCATTTCTCTCCCTCCAAACACATATATAATTCACCTACCACACTGCAAGGACTGTTCCTGAAATTCCAAACATGGCTGTTAGAGAAGAAGGAGATTTCCTTCTTTCTCCTCCTCTGCCCTCATATTTATCTTCTGGGAATGAAGGATGGTTGATATTTATCAATTGGCTAATGCGAGATGTTTTAAATTTAATTTTATTTAAAATTTTTAACAACCTTACTTTGGCATTATTTCAACTCAGAAAGATTAAATGCCTCATCTATTCTCACAGCTTATGCAATGCAAGGATGGAAGAACACAGGGCTCAGAGCTCAGCAAGATGCAGGGCTGATCCAGGAGCACCCAAGGTCTCACCAATTACAAAATCTGTATATTGTTTCTGTTGTTTTTCTTTCAAGTTTATTTATTTTAAACAGATTTTGACCATTCTAATCTCCTTTGGATAGGTGCTCAAAAATAAGATCAGTATCTTTATGCTTGCACACTGAAGTTTTAAAATTTTGTTCTCTTTTTCTTTTTTTGATTTTCCTAAACATTAAATAGGCTGAGTTAACATTCTTATTCCAAAGGCTGGAAGTAAGAAGAAAGCCAACAGTCTGACTTATTTCTTCATCAACTCATTCAAATCCTACAAAGCTATTCATTAACTTGGCCTTTGTCTCCCAAAGACCTTAATTTACAGTGGTTTGATTTTATTACTAGTGATTGGGAGAGTTTATTGCATAGAAACAAATCTTATGATCCCTTGGAGGAATATGAAAGTCATCATGGCTGAGATGACCCATGAATAAAATGGGTGAAAATCACTCTAGAAAGGAAGAATTTGTAAGGGAAGTTATTTTTAGAGGAAAAAAAAGATGGTTAGTGGTAATAATATAACTTGGGCTAGATATGTCATTTAATCTCTTTAGATAGCTTGTGCAGGATGGAGCTTAAAATAAATTTTCCTTTTTTTTCTCAATCTAACACACGTAATCATTACAGAAAAAAAAAAAGATTTAGGCTGAAAAACCAACAAAATAAACACACGTAATTCAATCCACCCAGATATAATGGCATGAACATTTGATATACAGAGTTTCAGCTTTTTGTTTTGGGGTTTTCTGTTTTTTTCTTTTTCTTTCTTTCTTTCTTTTTTTTTTTTTTTTTTTGATGGAGTCTTGCTCTGTCACTCAGGCTGGAGTGCAGTGGCACGATCTCAGCTCACTGCAACCTCTGCATCCCAGGTTCAAGTGATTCTTCTGCTTCAGCCTCCCGAGTAGCTGGGATTACAGGTGCCCACCACCACTTCCGGCTATTTTTTTGTATTTTTAGTAGAGATGGGGTTTTACCATGTTTGCCAGGCTGATCTCAATCTCTGGACCTCCCAAAGTGCTGGGATTACAGGTGTGATCCACTGCGCCCAGCCCCCAGCTTTTTAATCTGCATATATAATTTAACAGAAATAGAACCTTAGCATAATACATCTTTAAAGTTTGCTTTTAAATTTAATATTATGAATATAAATTAATATCAATAAGGGAAGATCAATAGCATAATAATTACACAGCTCACACTACAATATCATGTGCTGTACAATCTGTTCTTTAGGATTAGACAATGAGACTTGTTTATAGTTTTCCCATTGCAAATACAATGAATGTCCACAAAATCGTTGGTGTAAGGGAAACAATGAGAGATAACAACAGGTCTGAAAATGAAACTATTTATTACATTAAAGGTATAAACATTGTAAAGGCTTTTGATAGATGATCTCAAATTATTTTTCTGAAAATTGTGCCAGCATACATAGCAGTGTATGACTGCATCCATTTCCCTAAACCTGCAGACTGATAGAAATAAATGTCATTTAATTGTATTTCGTTGCAATAATGTTGAATAATTTTTACTACATACATTGGCTGCTTGCATTTCTTCTTTTATAAATGGCTTATTATCATTTTGCCCACTAATTTTTAGCTGAGTATTAGTCTTTCACTTATTGATTTATAAAATCTCTCATTTTAAATATAGTAATGCTTTATAATAAATCTTGCAATTTTTTTCCAATTTGTCTTTTTTTCCTTTTAATTTTACTTATAATGTTTTATGCAGCAAACTGGTTTTACATTGTATGTATCCAAATCCATCAGCATTTCCTTATTTGCATTTTCCCTTTGGTTTTTGGCTTAGATAATTCCAAGAACTTTAAAGCAACTTTTAAAAAGTCGAACTTATGATACATAAGCTCTCTACAAACTTATTCAAAATTTTCATGTTGTCTGTACTCATGATACTTGTTATCAAATGATGTCTTCTATGGAAGACCATTTTCCCATAATTTTAGTCAGGGTACTGTGCCATATGAATAAGAGCAGTCTTTTTAATTTTTCAGAAAAATAAATTTAATAAAATATCTTTCAGATCTAAGGTTTCCTACCACATTTTTTCTTAAATATTTGGTGCTGCTACCCATTGCCTTTATTAATATCTAATAAAACCTGGTGTCATATTATATATTCTGTTATTTTAAATTTAATATGTCAGTATTAAATGGTGTTGTGCAAAGATTGCTATTACTTCCAGATGTTCTGCTAACTGACAAGTTCAAGGATCTCTAGTGTATGGTATATATTTGCTACAGTTAAGAACTAAAAGGGAGGTAATGTTCGCAACACAGAAAAATGAGAAAACTGAAGACTAAGAGTTCTGTTGTAACTACTAACTACTTCTTACTGTCTTTAAGATCCCATGTCTTCATTACAAATATCATTGACAAACGTATTCATAGAATCTGATTGCCACGCTTGTGAAATTATAATTTTCTGATGGGCTCAAATAACTTTTCCAAAAGTAAGATCTTTTTAACCACAAAATTATTATTTTTGTACTAGAAGCATAAATGGGACATGGAAATTTATTCTTTGCTTTTTAATGCTTCCAAAGGCAGTCTTTATTGCTATACTGGGTCTGTGAAGAACACATACAAAGGCACTTCTCAACTGGTACTCACAAATAGAAGCTTTGAAAATATGCACCTATAAAACGCATGCATTTCCTGAACTGGTAGCTGCTTTATTCAACAGACCATTAAAAGCCCACTTAGAGGACCTCTCACAAGCTCATGTGCACTGCAGGTCCTTAAAGCTGGTGAACCCAGCATAGCAAGAAACAAAACAAAAAAGTGGACCGACATCTACTAAAATTTACACAGAGAAAAAAACCTCTCTCCCCAAACCCAAATTTCCTCCAACACTAACATTCTTATAAAGAACAGGTAATGTGACAAAATTGCCCCACTTCCAATCCCCCAGCCCAAATCCAACATCCCTCCTGCCCTCCAAGTATCAATCATCAGCCCAGGCAAGGCAAATGAACTTTTAATCAATAACAGCTACTGTTTCTTGTACCAGGACTGTTTATGATTTAAAAGGGAAAAAATTAAATCAATCCTGATGTGAATGTTTTCTCTATTGAAGAGAAAAAGCAACACCCTGTGTCAAAGAAAGGGGGTAGTTTCACCTGTTTTAAAAATACATTACAAAAATAAATTTAAAATTGTTTGTGTGTGCATTGGCTACAGACAAAAAAAAAGTAACTTTGTAAGATGCTATAGATTGTAGGCAAGTGCCTTTAATCTGTCTTCACACCATTGTATTTCCTGTTTACATTCATACATTGGCACAGATTAATAGAACTAGAAAAAAACTCAGGAAATATCAGTCCAAAGACAGCTGCCTTGGGAGAACTACCACTGAAGGTGTTCAGGCATAGGTACAAGGGTCTATCACTTAGGAAGTTATAGATAAAATCTGGACAACAGAAAGTTTTATAGACTATATTGGTGGATGAGATTGATTGTATATGGAGAGCTAGTATGTAGAACCTACAAAAGTAGGTCTACTGTCATTGAAGATTCTTGCCCCTTTCTCTATTCATATCTAAAGGGCAGCCCTAGTCTGAAATTTACAGGGTTCTGCCTAAGAGGCTTTTAAACCCCAGCACCAGAGACCTTTAAGCACCCCTTGTATTCTGATTCTCACCTCAATGTTCCTTCCATTACTCTAGGCCACATCCAGGTGGGTCTGACTGAACACCATAAATCCTAATAATACTGCATCTCAAGTATCCCTTTTGCCAGAGAGAAATCAAACTGGGCTCTTTATGACGCCTGCTGCATTATTTTGGCATGTTTGTACAAAGCCAGAAATAACTTCCCTGAAGATTACTGAAACGAAATCATCTTTCACCCAACTGAGAAAGGCTACACAGGCTTATGCCCAATTTTAAAGAGTAGTGTGATTGGTGGGGAATGATGACGGGAGTGATTTCTTGACTGTTTTCTTTTACACTTTGCTGAAATGGAACAAATCAATCCTGTCTTGATTATTTATAAAACCTTAACACCAACAAGGCGGGGTAAACTAATGAAACCAGGCGCAAGGAATGTGGGAACTTTCGTTTCTAAACTGCTGGCATACAGACATGTAGTAGTGTCTTGTAGCTTTTAAAGGGCTTGAAGAAATGAGTTTTCTGCCTCCAACAACTATTGGTAGAAAACAAGCAATTGTACCCGATTATTTACCACTGTAACTGGCAACCAGGGGAAGGATCCAGCAAAGAAGCCTATGTTTTTGAAGAACAAGGACAGTATATCCTCATGTATACGTTGAAGAACACAGTAACCGTAGGCCCTTAGAAAATAGTGACCACATGACTAGTAACACAAAAGATTTTGTAACAGACTTACAGGGCATATTTAATGCTTGTACTACCTCTATGAATTTAATATTTTCTACATGTTACAGATGAGGAAACTAAGTCTCCAAAGGATCAAGTGGCTTGTTGAAAGACTATTAATTATTGTGCAGGAGGTGGGTTTAAATTTTTTTTTTTAAATAAAGGCAATTAATAATCTAAAAAGCCAGGATTTGAATTCAGGTCTATGGCTAAATCCTAAGTTCTTTACGTTTTTCTAAGAAATATTTTTCCAGGAAGTGGAAGAAGAAAATTGACCTCTATTAAGTATTATGTCAGTTTGGAGTATGAATAAAAGATTTGATATCTATCAGTCACGGTTCAATGCCACACCTGCTCTATTCTCCCTCTCTGATGACCATTTATGAAAAGCTGATATTCATACATCCTCAGGACTCTTGAAAACCTGTCATCTCTGACATCAAAAAATCGTTGTCTCTGCCATTGTTCCCATTATGAGGACACTGGTACTTGAGCTGAGAGTACCATCTCCTGGTACCTCCTAAGTCACCAAGCTTCCAGATGCAACTGTAGGTCAGGGGCCCACTCTGAAAAAGCACCATAAAAAAAGAAAACAGTGACCTTTTGATGTAATTTATACTACATCTCCTCTGTGCTCTAAAGTTACACTGAGTTGCCTTATGCCGCTGAATGTCTAAGAAGAGAGGCTCCTTCAGCTTTTGCTAGCGATCTTTCTTTCCACAGGGCTGGTACTTCGGTCTTTGTGTCTGGAACAAAGGATGCACTAGACCCCATCTCCTTTCAGTGTCCCACTTTCATCCTCTGGGGCTCCAGCTGCCAGAACTTCTTTAGCAGTTGGCTGAAAGTTATGTGTTGTCCAGGTAGTAATAGCTCAGTGATCCTGATTTGGTAGAAGGCTCTTGGTTTACAAGAAGAAATCCATGTGGCTCATTAGCATCATGACCTCACAGTTAAGTGGTCAAGGAATAAAATATGTATATAAATATATATGTGACTCATATATATATATATATATATATATGAGTCATATGGTCTGAATATAGGAGCAAGAGCTTTTATCCATGTTCCCTTATCTGTCTGGAGGTTTGGAATGTAAATTTAAATGTGTATGTGCTCATACTGCTGTCATTAATGATAAGCTGTCTGGAAATTTAGTGATGGCATGTCAGACTCCAGGGACGGAAGTGGAGTTTTCCATTACCAAGGTCATTACTTACTATATTTAGTGCCTTGGACACTGTGGATATTTCTGTGACAAAGTGAGTGAGAGGGAAGGGCATTTGAAAAAAGGAAGAGAAAGAGAAACATCTACCTTTAGTACTGCCATTAGACCTCAGTGAAAAGAACTCCTGCCCTGTGCCCCATACCTTATGGGGACTGTGCTTTGGAGGATCTTCCTCAAAATTTTCTAGTCCCCTTCCAGTGCCTGAGACAGGTGGGGCCCACAATGTCATCCAAGCAGAGCTTTCCATGCCAAGACAGGGACCCTCATGGATCTCAGTCAAACCTCTATCTTAGATGCCCTGAGGAGCTCTAAGATTCCCATCTGTGGGGTTATTCCAGGGGTTCAGGGTGCTGGCCTGGCAAGCTGATTACTCCCACTGGCTGGTGTGGAATGTCTTTTGAAGGACTGCATGAGGTTGGGCCTCCAGAATGGGACTGAAACAGTGATTAAAGGTGACTCAAATTGTTTATAGGCAAGGACTGCATGTATTTTTCCAGAGCTTCACATATTCTAGGGTGGTCCAGCCTTCAGGAGAAGGTCACCCGTAAAAATAGATTTCTGATAGGGAGGATCTAAACCTGATAACTTGCAGTCCCACATAATATTATTTTAAGCTACGTAAGAATAGAAATCATCCTTATCATCATAGCTTCCCAAAGGCTGACAGAGTGCTAAGCATATGACAGACAGGAAAAAACATACTTAACTGATATTTAGATCTCTTCCTTCTGTTCATCCACCCCTTTAATAATTATTCCTTCTAACACAATATTTCCGGCTTGCAGACCACACGTGGATTCTCTAAGTTTCCAAAGCACACTGGGCTGGAGATCACGATGTTACTAAAATGCCACTCTCAGAAATGCATTGGGAAGAATATAGCACTAATAAATAAAGGAAACTGCACTGGAAGAGGTATGAAAAAGGAATTTCTACAAGATTAAGACTCACATTTGGGGGAAAGTCTTATATGAGCTTCAAATAAAATAATATTGTTATTTGCTCAGAATTCTAAAAATAGAGAAGCAGAGCAGACAACTGTAATCTCTTGAGAAAAGCATATGCTGCTCAACAGAATGCCGAGAATATAAAATATGCCTAATCATCTTTGTATAATTCAGAAACCATAAAAAGTTATTATCCTGCTACAGCTTTATTTGAAAATAAAATTTAGCATTATTTCCTGATTATAATAGATAAGGCTGGTATTGTGCTTTTGTAGTTGTTTACAAGAAACAGATGAGAAGAGGCATAGTTATTGCAAGGTATATATCTACTTTATTTGGCACTAGGAAATTATTAAAATGGAGGCAGCTTTGGGGACCAACCATCTCACTCTCCTTCCCTCCCTTTATCCTCTCTTTCCCTCTCTCATGACCCATGAAAGTGGCGCATCGCAAGATTCATCAGCCACCCTAAGGGGCGAGGTCATGTGGGGCCAGGCAGCTCTCCCTAGACCAATCAGAGAATCACCCATGCCCAAAGAGCAGCTGTTGCTGGACAAGGCTGTGAGTGTGGCTGTTTAATTTTGAAGGGAGGTTTGGATAATGCTCCAGATATGTCAACCATAAATATAAATACTTTGAAAATATATGTATAAAGGAAAGTAATTTTAAAATTCCTGTAATTCCACCACCTAAAGATAACTGCCATTAATAACTGAATACATTTCATTCCAATTTCAACATAGGCATATATACTCTGAACACTAATTTTGTATAACACTAATTCCATCTATGTTTCCACATCACTAAATATTCACTAAAATACTGTCATTTATTGGCTATAAAATAGTTATCAAATGAATGCATCATCATTTATTTAATATCCTTTTAAAAATTTTACAATATATATTTTTTCATTTTTAAACCAATGTATACTGACCATCTTTGTAGCTAAGTCTTTCTACACATACGTGATTTCTTTAGGATACATTTCTCCAGCTGGAATTTGCTGGGTCAAAGAGGGTGAACTTTTAAAAAAGTTACAAATACTACAGTTTTACAGAAAATAGTTATGCCAATTTAAACTCATACATCCTGTGTACGAAGTATCTCTTTCTTCATACCCTGTGAACACCAGGTATTATGCCTCTCTCTTTGTTTTTCATTTCTAGTGTTATACTGTATTATATTTCATTAATTATTCATCTGCAATTTATAAGGGAAGATTGCTGCCATCAGTTTCATTGACCTGCCCTCCCCGCCATGGATAAATATAATTTAGCCTCTTTTAAAGTTTCACGGAGAATACAGAGATAAGTCTCATAGAGTTCTATAGAAGAGAATCTTCTATGCTAGTTTTGAAGCCTCAATATGTGTGTGGATCTGAACATTGACTATTTTTGGTCTAGCTAAAGATTAAGAGTTTGCTAAGTGAATAGATCTTCTTTGTTATGAACAATTATTCTGTGTAATAACATGCACTTAAATTATATTTTACTCTAAAGAAAAGTGGGTAGAGGATAGTTTTGGTTGCTTTAGTTGGTTGGTTGGTAAGAGAAGAATATCCACAATTTCTCTAGAATATTCTTTTATCCAAACTGCTGGAGTGCTGATGACTGACTAATGCATGAATAAAGTCAGTACTCTATGTTGAAAGTCTTCTTGAGACATAAAACAGCTTTTCTGGTAAGAGGGAAGGCTGAGAGTTTCTTCCCTTTTCCTTAATTTCTTTGTTGTTGTAATTCATTATTTTTCTTGGATCATATCTCTTAGGAAAGATGTATCTGTTTAAGTAATTGCTTACTCCTGCACACTCCTCCAGGTTCAAGGGCAGAACAATTCAATT
Source organism: Alouatta palliata (assembly GCA_004027835.1). Taxonomy (NCBI): domain Eukaryota; kingdom Metazoa; phylum Chordata; class Mammalia; order Primates; family Atelidae; genus Alouatta; species Alouatta palliata. The sequence goes on along the minus strand of PVKV010000927.1, from coordinate 56,379 downwards.
GCACACTGTTTAATCTTTTGCTTCCAAATAAGCAATGTTCCCATCAGTATTCTCCTTTCTTCTGGTCTTTGCCACAAGGAGTTTTCCACACCAGACTCGGTCTCTGGAATCTTCTCTATCCGATCTCATTTGGTTTTTATTAAAACCAGAGATCTTTTGAAAATATTTGAATAAGCACCTTTGATCCTTTCATATTTTTCTTTTTTTTTTTTTTAAAGATGGGGTTTCATCATGATGGCCAGGCTGGTCTTGAACTCCTGACCTCAGGTGATCCACCCACCTTGGCCTCCCAAAGTGCTAGGATTACAGGCGTGAGCCACTGCACCCAGCGATCCTTTCATATTTTTCAAGGATTTCTTAGTTTCTTCCCAACACTCAGCTGCCAGATTTCTGGGTGCAGCCAGCCCTACACAAAGACATTTTAAGCTGATAGTATCATCTGAATACCCAGGGAAAGGCCTTTTTGGGGACCCTCAGGAGCATGGATGGCTAGGAGCCACATTGGTCCTGTCCTTCATTTCTTTGGAGATGAGTCAAGGAAGGCAGGACTTTCAGACACATGCTCCTTTCATCCTACAGATAAAGTGTTCTCACAGAAACAATGAGCCTTAATAAAAATACAGGCAACTTCAGGATGCCTGTTTTCCCTCAGTCCACGCTCTCCCAAGATCTTTCTTTCTTACTAGGCCAACTCTTCTTAATGTAATTGTAATTTTCTGACTGAACACCCTGAGGCTATAAGGCCTTTCTACCTGTACAGAAGCATTATCAAGCTTTCTGGGTGTAAGAGTGAAGATTCAGATCTACACTAACATGCATGTGGAGATTTATTTTTTCTGATTCTCATTCCAAGGAGTTTAATTATTTTATTATTATTATACTTTAAGTTCTTGGGTACATGTGCAGAATGTGCAGGTTTGTTACATAGGTAACAAATACCTGCCATGGTGGTTGCTGCATCCATCACCCCGTCATCTACATTAGATATTTCTCCTAATGCTACCCCTCCCCTAGCCCCCCTCCTCCCAACAGGCTCAGGTACCTATTGTTCCCCTCCCTGTGTCCATATGTTTTCACTGTTCGACACCCACTTATGAGTGAGAACATGTGGTCTTTAGTTTTCTGTTCTTGTGTCAGTTTGCTGAGAATGATGGTTTCCAGCTTTATCCATGTCCCTGCAAAAAACATGAACTCATCCTTTTTATGGCTGCATAGTATTCCATGGTGTCTGTGTGCCACGTTTTCTTTATCCAGTCTATCATTGATGGGCATTTGGATGGGTTCCAAGTCTTTGCTATTGTGAACAGTGCCACAGTAAACATACATATGCCTATGTCTTTATAATAGAATGATTTATAATCCTTTGGGTATATACCCAGTAATGGGATTGCTGGGTCAAATGGTATTTCTGTTTCTAGATCCTTGAGGAATTGCCACACTGTCTGTAAATGGTTGGACTAATTTATACTCCCACCAACAGTGTAAAAGCGTTCCTATTTCTCCACATCCTCTTCAGCATCTGTTATTTAAAGTCTTATCTGAGGTATGGCCATGCATTAGGGGAGGGAGCTAAGCCTCAGGGCTTCTGGGACCAGCTTTGCTTTCACTTGCACTGTATTTTTGAAGATACAATTAAATACACTTTGGAATTTTAGTTTCCTCATTTATAAAATGAAGGAGTTAAAGTTATCGGAAAGTTTCATCTCTCTTCAAGGGTGAATTATGACTTTACTCAGAAGGGGCTAGTACCTTTAATTTGGGAGAAAAAGTCTAATGCAAAATTAAGCTTGGTAACATTGTTTTGGTGGCAAGGCATAGGTTTTCAAGGTTGAGCAGTTACAGGAGAGAGAGCCGAGTTGCAGTGAGTGTCATGACCACCAGCACACCTTGGCTCTCCCTCCTGCTCAGTGATCTTGGTAAGCCACCTCACTGTTTTCAACTACAGATTGTTAATATAAACAAACTAACTAAACTGAAAAACAAAAATACAAAGCAAAACAAAAAAATTACAGGGATAATAACCGTGTCTCCTGTATCGTTGAGAACATTAAAGAGAAGTCATGAAGTGCTTTGTCTACTTAGTAGCTGGCACAAAGCTAATCCTTACTGATTACTGTTAATATTACTAGGGCCCCACTAGAGCTAAAAGTTTATCAGGTGTGTCATTTGAACTCTCATTATTTAATTAGATCACATTCTTAACTGCTTTTGTAGGGATACATTTCAATGTCTTTCTCTTTACAAGTTTGTTTTTAATATATTGTGTGTGTATGTGTACATCGAGACATACACATAGATATTCAATATAGTTCAGTAGATACAGTATCTATAAACTTCAAAAGCTAAAGTACTTTTCTATTTTATTTAGCAAATATTTTTACTGAGTATTTCCAATGGAGTTTTTTAAGAATTCAAATCAGTTGAGAGAAACCTCTTACAAAAATGTTTGGTTTTGTTGTAGGACACTTGGGTTGCTTTACAAAGTAGCTCTTCAAAAGCACAAAAATTTTAAAAGCTGATTTCAAATAGCAAACAGAAAATGTACATACTACATGCTGAAGTAATTTCTAAAAGTTTAACATCAGCTTTGTCAGAAAATTTTGGAGTTTAATTACTCTGTGTATTAATAAATGTAGTTGTACAATTTGACCACTATAGTTTCCATATGTATTGGTTGACTATCACAGCTTATTTTGACATAATTATGAAGTATATGTGACCATATCCAATTCTAAGTTCATCTCTGGTCTATTAACTTCTGATTGTATTAAGAGTATTGTTTCACCAAAATTAGTACTGTTTTATCATTGCAAAAACATATTATTTTATCTTTAATGTTAAATGTTTTAATTGAATTTAGTATGGCATTCATAATAATGTCAGATGTTTTACACTGTAAAGAGAATGAATTTCCAAAAGACTGACTGTGATTCCATGAATTTGATGAAAAAATTGCATAGATTGGAATGAACAGATTTTTCACTTGAGGTATTTTGATGGCACTGACATAACTGTCAAGCCAGGAGCAGTGGCACATGCCTGTAGTATCAGCTACTTCAGTGGCTAAGGCAGGAGGATCTCTTGAGCCCAGTAATTGGAATCCAGCCTGGGCAACATAGAGAAAAACTGTCTCTAAAAAAAGAAATGCAAAAACAAAACTGTCCTTATTTAACTCTTAATTTCTTCTGCTCATTGAGCCATTTACTAACAGCTATTGCTTTACTTTTAATTCATTTACAAAACAAAAAACAAACAAACAAAAAACCCAGGGAGTGAAAAATGACTGAAAGTAATTTAAAATAGCTATTTGATCTAAATGAAAAGTCATATCTCACAGAAGGCTATGAAGGGTACCTTCTATGGTTACAAATGGGACACAGTCTTTACAAACTAGTTACTTTTGCAGTAATGTCCGGTGCTTCTCCAACAGATTTGTATCTTCTGGTTTTTATGTGGTCAGTATATCACTATAACCCATGGTGAAGGGTAAATGCCAACAAATATTTTATATATGTTACATGCTTATTAACTTTCTTAAGAAAACAAAATTTGCTTCTTATTTTTCAACTCAATACACTGTATTAGGCCATTCTTGCATTGCTATTATATAGTATAAATAAATATCTGAGACTGAGCAATTTATAAGAAAAGGGGTTTAATTGGCTCACAGTTCTGCAGGCTGTGCAGGAAGCATGACACCAGCATCTACTTTTAGGGAGGCCTCAGGTAGCATTTACTCATGGTGGAAGGTGAAAGGGAGCAGGCACTTCATCTGGCAAAAGCAGGAGCAAGAAACAGTGAGATGAGAGGTATCACACACTTAAATCATGAGATCTCCTGAGAACTCAGAAAACTCACTTTCACCAACGGGATGGGCTAAACCACCCATGATGGATATGTCCCCATGATCCAAACACCTCCCACCAGGGGATTACAATTCAACATGAGATTTGGATGGGGACATATTAAGTTGGTGCAAAAGTGATTGCAGTCTTTGCCATTACTTTCAAGGGCAAAAATTGCAATTACTTTTGCATCAACCTAAATGTAGTCAAACCATATCACAGACATCTACTTTTTTTCTTTTTTATTGTTGCTAGAGGTATGCACGGAAAAATATAAAAGCTTTGTCAAAAAATAAGTACATAAATGACAAAACAATAGAAAAACTTTTTAAACTGTTCTCTTTTTGCTCCACAGGTAGGATGACTCTGTCTTTATTTCCTCCACTTATCTCACATGTACCTGAACTATAATTTATTATATTTGTCATTCACAGTCTCCTGTTTGACTGTAAATTGGTAACTTCATGTATCTTGAAGGCCTTGCCACTGATCTCAGTATAACTGATTGGTGTACCAAGTGGCCAGCCGTGATAGATTATCAAATACATCTCCCAGAACTACCCAGAACTGGAAAGAGTTTGCTGTCCCTAGCAACTTATATCCGAGCACACTTTGTTTTATCAGCAAGCTCTTTTTGAAGAAGAAATATTAATGATTAGGAAAGGGTCAGGGAAAGAGGGATGAATTATCACTGGTAATCTTTTAGATTCAGCCATTTATGAGCGTAAGAACGCTGTGAACTGCATGCATGTCGCACATGCTACTTGATGAGACCACGGCAGAAGTGGAAGAAGAAAGGGGAGGCCTACCCAACTATTTACAGCTTATTCTAAAACAACAGTTACACTAAAATTTCACCATACAATGAAAAATCTGAGATAGATACTAAAATAGACAGGAAACCAGGGCAACACTCATAAACTAGTATTGTCAGGGACTTATGATCATACCACATAGAGTCCTTTAAAAACTATCTGGATTTGTTCTCTATGGTTCAAGAAGAGTTATGACTTATAGAAACGGTCACTGAGAGATAAATTTTAAATAACTATCATGAAAAGGCTCTGAAAATGGCACAGCAGTGGAAATATCACCACTGGAAATATTATATCTGAACGTGGTTCTTATGGAGAGAATGACAAGGACCTTTCTAAAAGTTTCATGATTTTAGATCAATGTATTGTTATAAGCAGATCTTAAAGATGTAGAATCATAGCCCTGAGAATGTTAGAATGATTTCAGCAAATGTAAAAAAGAAAACAGAAAAAATCTCTTCCTGGGTTTACACATTCTTCCAAAGACTTTTAATGGTTTATAGTTATTGAAAGAATTTGATAATCCTTAGAGTAACCACAGAAAAGAATAGACTATTGACTGAAAAGGATCTTAAGATGTCACCAAATCCAGGATTTATTGTCAGATGCAATGCTTGGCACATAATTGATGCAAAAGAATCTTTTGGAACAATTAAGGTTTCCGAATCTCATCTATATAATGAGAATTGTAATATTTGCTGAATTCTAGACAGACTAACAATGTCCAACAGCCACTAATGGAGAGAAAAGAAAGGCAGCTATTTATCTTTGTATGAGATAATATAGAAGCTGTGTAATTAGGTAAAAGATGAGTAGCTGTAAAATAAGAGCCATTTTGTATACTATGTTTAGAGATTTCTGATACTGTTGTTTGTATTCAACTTGTGATATATTACTTCAATTAATCTCCGTTTATTTGAAAGATAAACATTGTAACATGGTCCTCCCAGCGTATGACTACATTCATATTTCTTGGCAGAGAACCTTTTCTGTAAACCTTATAGGGCAATGGGTAAATGGCAGATGGTTTTAACCTGAATACTCCAATCCTTATTTTCTTTCACAACTCTTTTTGTCTACCTATGAAGGTCTAGGCAACGAGTAGTAGAATAGAATTATTTCTTTTTCAAACTGAAATTACCTGTTCAGTTAAAACTGCAGCTGGTGAAATATACAGCATTACTGCTACCAATAAATTAAGCCGTAGTCCATAGGAAAAACAGGTTCTAAGTTTCAATCACAGCTCTGCATTTACTAGCTTTGCAACTTTAGACAATTTATGTAAATTCTTTCAGACCTGTTTCTCCATTTATAACATGGGAAAAACAATGATTTGCAGGGTTGTTAAGGATTAAGTGAGATAAATTATATAAAGTGTTTAGCAAGTCTGAAAATACTCCATACTATTGTTTCCCTCCAACTACAAGTTCTAAAAGGGCTGGGAAAATGTGCCCTGCAGAGCAGAATTCAATTTCATCAATATGTTTAGAGTCTGTTCTATGCCCCAAGCCCTGCTATAGACGTGGTAAGAAAGACAAGAAAATCTTAAAAATAAATATAAATGGATTCTTGCCCTCCAGATAAAGAACAGTGAATAGCCCAGTATGGTTTCTAGGTACATGTGGAAATAGATGAGACTGGAGTGTCCTGAGTAGGAGGCCGTGGAGCTGAGACTTTTCCCTGTACACAGGGTATAGGGGTAAATGTCAGCAATGCCATCTCTGAAAAAAAAAAATATGGTAAAAGAACAGCCAGTTAGTCCTCAGGTAACACTCTTATAGGGCAAAATTACAGGTTGAGAGTTAAAATCACTTGTTTCAATTCCAGAAGTCATGTTCCAGAATGGTTTGCAGACTTCCACCACAGAGCCTAAGTGCAGGATGTAGCTAACAAGTAGTGAAGGGAGAACATCGTACAGCAGGTAACTGAGCAGGAACAAGGCAGCCCAGTGGGCCAAACACAGGATTAGTTTCACACTCCTGAGCTATCGTGTCTTGGCTGTCATATTGCTTGGGGACATGCAGGAAGCTGCTTCATTTCCACATTTCACCATCTGTGAGATGGGGTTGTAATTTTACTGAACACACAGGGAGCTCAGGGGCTTACTACACTGCTTATAAGTTAAGGTTTTGGAGAAAATTTGCAATTTTCAGAAGCAAGAGAACAAAATGTATTTGTATTTTTAATGTACAATTGATTCTGACTATTGGCAGATTCTGTACTTGTGCATTTACCTATTCACTAAAACTTATTTGTAACTGCCAGATCAATATCTGTGGCTCTTTTGTGGTCATTCACAGACACACACAGGCAAACGTTTGAGTCTCCTGACTCACAGGTTCCCACCTGAAGTGGAACAAGGTGATGTTCTGTGTATTCTTTCCACAGTCTATTTAATGCCTTTTTTTTTTTTTTTTTTTTGCATTTTTGTGTTTTGCTGGTGATTTTGCTATTTGGAATGGCCTCCAATTATAGTGCCAATGTACTATGTAGTGATCCAAAGCACAATGTACCTTGCAGAGAAAGTGTCCCTGTTACATGAGCTCCATCCAGTCATGAGTTATAGTGCTTTTGGCTATGATTTCAATGTTAATAAACCAACAACATATATGAAGGTATTTTTAAACAAAAACATACATTAAAAAAAGGTTATTTATTGATCGATGAAAAATGTGCTCAGAGGCTTGCAGGAACCGAACTCTGTATTTCCCTTAGGAGCAATGGTTCAGTATTTGCTACTAATTTAACGTTTGAGGCTTTTAGTCACCTAGTTTGGCCTAAGTGTTAACCAAATCTCTTTTGCCATAGTTTAAGGTAATTGACTTCTACTTTGTCCTTAGAATATGGAGAAAAATATAACAAAGAACAAAGCTTTGTTCGTTCTGCCAATAATGAGAGTCAGCTGTAGTTACTATTGATTATCAATGTTTTCTTTAGACAAATTACCTTTAGGGATGAAGGAGAGTTTATCAATCGCTTCATCCCACCCCATAATTTTACATTAGAGAAAATGAGGTGTCAAGATGTGACTAGATCTCAGGCCTTAAGAATCAGGCAGAGCCCTCAAGTCTGTCTTTATATGATTAGGCTACATTGGCTTTCCTGGGTAGACATGGGGAAAGTGACGGCTTTAGAAGGTGTGGTTTCATGGGGTTAGATAAAAGAGTGATTTCCTACTCAGCTCATGCTTCACACTTCATGTCCAGCAGTGCCTATTTTTCTGGTGATTTTTACATGCTGGAATGCATATCTCATATACCTGTGTTTAAAGAAACAAATGCCCTTGCTCCATGTTTGTGGGTGACATTGTACTATAGCAAAAGACCCATATCAGGGAAATAGAATCAACATTTATAGAAAGCTTTTTTTTCCTTTTAAATCACTACTATTAGTCTAGACATGTTATTTATGCAATTAAGTCAACAAACCTTCGTTCTTTGTTATGTTTTCCTTCATATTCTAAGGACAAAGTAGAAGTCAGTCACCTTAAACTAAGGCAAAAGAGATTTGGTTAACACTTAGGCCAAACTAGGTAACTAAGAGAAAGATGAGTCACGGGGAGAAAATGATTATACCTAGAGATATTGAGGAAGCATAAAGGTGACTGTGTGCCCTGAATGATGTCATTAAATTCAACAAGCATCTGTGGATCTACTAAGTGCAAAGCATTTTGCTTTGTATTCTAATATTAATCTTTTTAGGTCTATATTATGGTAATACTGTTATAATCAAATTCACTCTGATTGCCAATCAATTTGGGTATGATAAGATACATAGGCATTATTTATCCAAAATCATAGTCTATGTATTGTCTCTAATCTTTTTCTTGATATCATCCTTTTTTTCTTGAATATATGCTTGGAAACATCATTCCTGGAAACACAAAAAGCCAATAAACCAAATGCAGTAGCTTCTAGTATAGAAAGTCAGTGTCTGAGAATGAAAATCTAGAATGCAGGTCTTTGGGTGAGATCTAGAAGCCAGATCAACCTGATCTGTTCCTTGACATGTGAGCATTTCTTTTGATAGCCCCAGGATAATCATTAGGTAGTGTGGTTGTAAGTGGAAGACAAAAATAGCCCAATTTTTAGGTACACTGAAAAAGTTTAGGGTAAATTTAGAGCTGAGGCCTGCATTGTTTTATCACTGAGTTTTCTTCTATAATTTGTACAAATTATTCAGGTATAATTTGTCAAACAGCACTAACAATTGCCATTGGTACTTCTTTGTCAACAGATTTTAATCTTCTAAGAAAAAAAAAGGAGGGAATTAACATTGACCACTTACCATGTACCTTACACTGCTCTGGACTGTTCTATATGCTAATTATTTAATTATCATAGCAAACAGTTGAGATGGGTGCTTTTATCCCGATTTTATAAGTAAAGAAATAGAAGCAAAGAGTTATGTAACTTTCCTAAGATCACTAAGTAGTGGAGACAACTTTCATATTCAAGGATACCTTGATCCAAAAGCCATCCTCTTTACTGAATCACATAGCCTCCCTCTTGTTCGTATGCCTTCTGTATAATAGTTGGAGAGTCCAGGCATTGTTTCTCATTGTGTGATCCACAGACCTTATGTGTCAGCATCATCTGGGACACTTATTAATGATGCAAATTCCTGGACTCCATCCCTGAAATAGTAGTCAGAATTTCAGTGGGTAAGGTTCCAGAATCTGCTTTGTTAACAGGCTTCCCAAGTGCTCCCTATGCACTCGGAAGTTTGAGAGACAATGATCTGCATACTCATACACTTCAAAGAGGGTAGAATAATAGAGAATATCGCAAAGCCAGCATCAAAGATACTGATGTTTGTAGCAGGTGCTATCAGTGCCCTGTGCATATCCCCGGGCCTTAACCATGTCATTCAGGCAGCCAGCTTCAGCTGTCAGTGTCTTATGCCTTCTCCTTGGGCTTTTCTTTCAAGCCTTGGATAAAGCTCTTTTTGTATACATGGTAGACAGGCAGTATCAGAGAAATAACTACTGTACTCTCTGCAGGTGGCAGAGGGTACAGTAACCAATGGCTGGTAGGAGCTGGTGTATAAATCCTCTAACTTTCTGATTACATGGGCGGAGGAGTCTGAGCCTTGTTTTTTACAATGTTTTCCAAAGATTCGCCTGTAAGGTTAAGATTCTGTTACCCGCAGTGGTCACTATCTTAATATCTCACCTTGCATTTGCTGCCTTCTCTTCTCTGTCTCACTCCTGTACTTTCCTGTCAGTTTTTCCAGTTTGACCCTTATATATTGCTTGCGTTTGAATCTTTGTCTCTCGGTCTGCTTCTGGAGAAACCCCAAACAAGAAAATAATTAGATAACAACTCTCCAATTGTAGCATCTTCTTCTGTGTGTTGGGGTGCCGTGTTTCTTTCCTCCTTCTTTCAGAGACAGCTGCCAACTTCTGGACTAATTTCAATCATGTATGCAGGGGTTGGTTTAGAAAACACATGCCAAATGCTATGTTTTCTAAATCAGCACCTATGTTTTCTAAATCAGCTTCTGACCTCTTCTCAGCCCATCACATGCATCCATCCTTCATAATAAAGTGCAAATAGTATAATATTATGAAATCAGTTGACATCGAGTTCAAATACTGACCTTTCTGTTTACTAGCTTTATGACCTTCACAAGTTTCTAAGCATCTCTGGGCTTCCACGTTCTCATATATAAAATAAGAATACAGTCTACCTCAGATACTCATTGAGAGGATTAAGTAAAAGAACATATATGAGGTGCCTAACCCCTAACAGTTTTATCAGTCAAGGTGTGTTTGTTTGCTCCCTTCCTTCTTCTGGTCTCATAAATTTTCTGAAGACTCTGTGATCACTCTACTTCCTGGTGATCTATTTCTCCTTTATCTGAACTTGATGGCTTTTACTGATTATGCCATTCATGTGGATTTTCATGAAAAATTGACTAATAATACCTAGCAATAGCTAATATCTAATGTCCTCCCTAAAACTAGATTGTAGGTCCCTGGAATGCAACTGTGTCTTAAATTTATTTGTATTCCTTTGGCCTTATATATAAAGGATATTTGATAAATTCTTTTGTTGATTTGTTGATGCATCAGTGATTATTAGCAACGTCTAACTTAATTATCTGTATTTGATCTCTACACACTTCGATCTTTATAGCTGGCACCAGCTACAGGCAGTTATAAACTCCTATGGGCCTGGCAGGGGGAACGTAAAACAAACATCCCATTCTCCCAGTGAGGGCTGAAATTTCCAGAAAGTTCAGGACATGAGTGGTATGCAGGTTGGCAAGACATGTTTTTGCAGAACTTCTTGTCAGACATTGGAGCCATGGAAGAAGTGAGTTCTGGCTGGAACCCTTCTTCAAATGGATATAGTGTTTTGGAGGAGGCAAGGAGTTAGAGAACATGGTATTCTCTGTACAAAAATTGTAACTTGGCTTCTCTCTACTCACTCCTACACCAGAATCTGGTCCAGTGAATAATTAATTATTATTTACCTGCTTCCACTCATCACACCCAATCCCTACATTATATTACTGATATTTATTACTATATTCTGGAAGGCATCCTTAAAGCTCCCTTTTATGTTGTTTTGTAAAAATCATGTGAAACCTTATTCTTTTATGGTTAGAGTTCTTTCTGCTTCCCCTAATAAATTATATTTGCAAAATAATTTCCATGACTTCTATTTAAATTTCAAATGCTATTTCTTTCTTTTACAAAGTCTGGTCCATGTGCAACTTTCCAACTTTGTTTTATATTCCATAATTTCTGGAGACATAACCAAACCACAAGTCTCCTTTGAATACAGTGGAGACAATCAAGTATTTAAATTATCATCAGTAATAATTATTACCAGTATTATGAAAAGATCTCTTTGATCCTGCCTCCTTTAGTGTCTCCACTTAAAACTCAAGAGACTTTTTAAAATGGTACCTCTTTTCCCCATTGTTCCCTTCTTCAGGCCTTAAACATTTTTTCTTCTTGGAACTGTGATCCTATTGCCTGACATTCAAGTTAAACTTGGAGGAAAGATCATAATTTATAGAGGAAAAAAGCTTAATGATCCATGTACTCTTAACCACATTCATTTCCTTTTAACGCTTCAAAGTATCCCTCAGTAACAAGGACAACATATATTCCCGGTCCCCAGTGTCAGAATCTTCCTGTCACAGAGCCACTGCATGTGCTGTATCTGATGGCTTCTGAAGTAGGTCAAACAAGGCAAAGTAAGTGGACTTCTCAAGGGTTCAACAAAATTGTCCGTAGGCTACTCAGAGGTAACAAAGGATATCATCCTGCTTAAACAAAATCCAGGGAGCTTTTAGTGGGGGTGGAGGGACCATAGATTTAACACTGAGCACACCCACAGAGGTTGAGTAATAATGAATAGTAGAGTTCTGAAGGAGTTAAGCCTGGTTTCAATATCACACTCTGGTCTTACAGTCCAGCAAAGCACAATAAGTTGAGGTTCAGGAAAATGAACTACAATCTGGGGAACATATGAAGAATGATCAGGGAGTGATTTATAATATTCTTCTTGGCAATGAGGAAAGTGTTGGGTGAAGAGCAATATACAGAGGGAATCTATCTTGTCCTATTGTGGTCTGTATTTTTTTTTTTCCTTTCAGCATTTAGATGCCAAACCCAGGTGTCAAGTACAATGACACTGAGGCCTATTTTCAGGTGGAAGGTGGGAGGAGGATGAGAATTGAAAAACTGTCAGGTATTATGTGGATTACCTAGGTGACAAAATTATCTGTACACTAAACCCTGGTGACACTGAATTTACCCATGCAATAAACCTGCACATGTACCACTTGAACCGAAAAGTAGGAAAGAAAGCAAAAACAAAACTTTTGTTTATAAATATTGCTGATTACTTTACCTAGAATAAACCCGTTGAAGTGGCATTTGGGGTTAAAGGGTATGACATACTTTCAAGTAGGTAAACTTATGTGAACATATGTGTATATGTGTTTTTTATCACTAAAAGATCCTTTAAAAATGTTGTACCAGTTCATACTCCTACTTGCAGCATATGAAAATGCTCACTTTCCAAGAGGAGAACATTTAAAAACCAAATAAACAATAAATAGAAAGAATTCAATGCAGACAATATACAAGTGTTGAAGGTAATCAGATAGTTTTCTTTTTCTATCACACATTTGAATGCATGGTGAAAACGCTGAAGGAAGGAAGGCTAAACAGACATCTTTTACACATATCAAATTTTGGACAAATTCTTGAGGGGAAAAAAATAAACAGCATGTTGGAGGGTTTGCTCCTGAAGAAAGCTGGTAAGATGTAATGGCACAAGAGATGATATGTGATTCTATGCATGCCATCACGTAGCCCTCTCCCGCCTTTACCCACTGAAAATGACAGAACTTGGACTGCTTACAAGTCTGGATATATGGGAATGATGTTCCCCACATGGCCGAAGGGAAATGGCTCAGACATGTGCATTCCTGAGGCCAGCTGAATAGTGTGGTCTTGGTGAATTCCTGTATGTTTGAATCGAGGTAGTCATGGGGTTGGTGCTGCATAAGGTTAATTTGGAATTGCCTTTCTTCAGGTTTAATATGCACAGTAGCTTTTAGTAGGAAAAAAAATGGTTTCCAGGCACATTGGCCATCTTTCTGTGCTTGTTTATCACATAATCTTTATTCAAGTAATATTTCTTCCTATTATTGAAAGCTAGTTGTATTTTTCAGTATTTTCTTTTAAATTTAAACATAAAGAATACAAAAATCTCTCACAAATTCATCACCTAATGATAGGGTATCATTGTTTATGGCATTTACCTCCAGTTTTTTTTTTCTCTTTTATGTTTTTGTGTTTCTTTTGCAGAAAATCAAACTATACATATTTTATGCCTTGCTTTTTTACTAAATATTGTAAACATTTTCATGTCATAAAACAGTCTTTAAAAACTTATTTAATGGGTGTCTAATATTTACTTGTATTAATATGTGCTAAATTATTTCGAATGCTCTCACTGTTGAGCGTTAAATCTGCTTCCATTATTTTATTAATCTGAGTAACACAGTGATGAGCATCTAGCAGAAGTCTTTGCTGTGTTTCTGATGTTTTCCCTAAGGTGTATATTTCTAGACATACGTATTTTTTATTTCTAAGAATAACAAATGATGACTAACACTGGTGCCAGAAAGCTTATTTTTCTCTTATTTCATTTGCGTTCTGCTTGCGAGTTTTGGACTATCTGTTCTTTACAGATTCTATTTTCTTTACAGTTTTGTTTAACCATTTGTTTTAAAATAATAGGCTCGATGTCAGTGACCTTTCAGCTTCTATTATAGCAGACTGTTCTACCATACTGCTCTTATCTTGACTGGTCATTATCTCAAACTCTGACACACATTTTCCATATATAAAACTTCCCCATGGATGGGGGCTTTTTTCAGGACAGCCATCTCTCTGATCCTCAAGTTTCACCCAACTACCTTGCAGCATCCTGCTTGGAAGGTGAGGCTGCTTCCTGGAATGCAGGCCTTTCTCTCTCAGATCTTGTATTTGATCCCAGCTTGGTGCACCTGCTTGTAATGGAAAACCAAAGGTGTGGGTCCCCAGAGCCCCCATGACTGCACTGCCTTCTGATCCTGCCCAGCATGAGACTCACACCTGCATCACATTTTCTTAGAAGCTGCAAAGAAAAACACCCTAAACCATATCCAGTGATAGGACAAACCATGGAATTGGTTTAAATTTATGAGTTATTGCTCTTGAAAATGAAACCAAAGGAAATCAGGGCTACTGTACACTCTAAGCCCATGTGAAGGCAGTGAGTTTTACAGAAGTTAAGTTGAAATTTGGTGTTAAGAGATGGAGTTTATATTTCAATTGAGTGACTCTATGAAAGCAGTTTTATCTTCTTGAACCTCTTTCTGTCCAATGGAAAATAGAAATTAATATTACCCACTCCCTCACTATTACAATGTAACTCGTGAAAACATACAAATTCATATTCAGTGTTTTGTATATCTCAGAGGCAAGGGAGTTAACACATGACCATTATCCCTAGAAGTTACAACTCAGATAATCTGGGTTGCATTTGGCACTATTTCCTAAATATATGATGAATTATTGTTGGCATAGAAACTTCTTGATGACATGAGCCTTGTTTAAAAGTACCATCTCCTTTACAGCTCGCTATGTCCAACTAAAATATGTCAGACACTTCCTGCTGCTCAGTGTTCAGATAATTGGATTTACTTCCATGTTCTTCAGTTTCCATGTGAGCTTTAGTTCCCCTGCTAGGACTACACAACATCATATCTCATTATTAGGGTCATAAACATGGATTATTCATTCCAATACAGATGGACGTCTCTGTCTCCAAACTAAATCTTGTATGATTATAAAAACTAGTTTTAATTAAGGTCTTATGGTATGCAATGAATTGTGTTAAGAGCTCTAAAGGCATTATAACATAGAATCCTCACAACCACATAATAGGCACAATTCTTTTTCTTTTTTTTTTTTTTTTTTTTGAGACAGAGTCTCACTCCGTCACCAGGCGCCAGGCTGGAGTGCAGTGGTGCGACCTCGGCTCACCGCAACCTCCGCCGCCCGGGTTCAAGCAACTCTCCTGCCTCAGTCTCCCAAGTAGCTGGGACTACAGGCGTGCACCACCACGCCCAGCTAATTTTTTTGTATTTTCAGTAGAGACGGGGTTTCACCATGTTGACCAGGATGGTCTCGATCTCATGACCTCGTGATCCGCCCACCTTGGCCTCCCAAAGTGCTGGGATTACAGGCGTGAGCCACCGTGCCTGGCCGGCACAATTCTTTTTCTAAATTTGCAGATGAAGAAATTAAAGCATGAAGAGGGGAAAAATTTGCTAGAGCTGATACCATGCAAATGCTATAGAACTTTAGGGTGAGCTTTTTAGCATATGACAATTACTACCTTCTGGAAGAAGTCATTTTAGTGTGTAGTTTTTTACTAGCCAACTCAACTAAAAACTTAATATATAGGCACCATTAATAAAAAAACGTGTTCAATTCTAGGTTGTTATTGTCTTCCTTTTTGTGGGGCAAATTAAACTAGTGTGGGCTTTGTTGGGCTTGACAGCTTTTGTTTGGCTTGTAAAATGTTGCATATTTGGTATAGAAATTACCCAGGGAATATGACTCTTAACCTGGACATGCTGTTTGTGCTGGAGTCAGGGTTTTGAGACTGTAACCTCTCCTTTCATGTTTTGAAACCAGTCTCTTTTTCTGTGGATTTTTTTTTTTCATTCACTAGAAATGTGTTCTTTTACATTCCTCAACCCTGAAGAATGAACTCTGCCAGGTGAATCTAATTTATTACTCTGCTGACCACATCACTATTCTGTCTTTCCTCCCTTTTATTTTTAAAGGGATAGTGTTCTACTGAAATGTTGGCATGACGTGTCTTTATAGAACAATAATATTTTACTTTAGTGATGCTTTAAAAAGTGTTCTTTAAAAACATCTATTGGTGTGAAAGTAAATCCAAAATACCTATGTATATAATTCGTATGTTTCATGTGACTCGAGTTTTTGTTCTTCCCTTTGCTAAAATGTCCAGGTCAAAAAGATTTATATGCCAATTGAATTATTATTGTAGTGTTTTGAAAGTTTTCAGGTATTTGTTTTCTTATAGCCTTCCTCAGTATAACTTGTCTTAATAGAGCTTCAGGATGATACTCAGAGGCCAGAAGCCCGAGTGTGCATTAAGTGTATGCACATGTTGTCGGTGAATCAGCTGGGGTATAAAAACTCTCAGGAAATTTTTAGAGCCTAAGGAAGACCTGTGCCTAAATAGAAAACTATCCCATCTATCCAAGGAAATGGGCTAAAGGAGGATTTGGGACAAGGAAAAGCCAACTGAGCAACTGAAGTAAAAAATTCTATGTCAGGAGCAAAACCAGGGTCATTGTAACCTAAAGTTATTAGCACTAGCTTACTCATATGCCCATTTGCTTATTTCATTCACAGATATTTGGTGCTCCTAGTAGAATGGTCTTCACACTTCAGTGTCCATGAGACTCACCTGAAGAGATTGTTAAAATACAAAATTTTGGATCACTGCCTGAGATCATGACTCATTTACTTTGGGGAGATACACAAGACACTTCCTTTTAACAAGCTTTTGGACATTCTGATGCAGATGTCCCTTTGGATGCACTTTGAGAAACAATTTCATAGCATCCAAGGCATAGGATGAAGTCCAAAATAGAATTACAAACACGGAACAGACTTGTCTTATTGTTCAGAAAACTGAACAAAAAGTGACATATATTTTAACGTTAATGATAAATAATAGCAGTAATAATAGCTACTGTATGCCAAGCATTATTCTAGACTATATTCATATATTATTTCAATGAATCCTTAGAGTAACAGTCTTATTCCCATCTTACAGTGAAAGAGACTGAGGTGCCTAAAGATGAAGTAACATGTCCAAGGGCAGGAGCCCAGGCCTCTAACCCTCATCTCCTGTCCTGTACACTCTAATCAGGATGGAAATGTACTGTATATCACTGTATAAGACAATATATGGTAAGTGTTGAAAATAACATATACAAATTGGTTTAGTGGGTATGATGGCGAAGGAACTTACATTTATTGAGTGCTTACTGCATGATAGGATGCATGTATTTTTAAGCACCCAATGAGGTATAAATTATCATCCCATTTACCCTCAGCTTCTTCATATGTAAAGAAGGGATAATAAAATACCTCATCTCACAGGGTTGTAAAAGATGATTGATTAAAACAGACAGTGTAATGTATCTAGCACAGTGCCTGGCTTAAGCCCTTGATAAATGTTAGGTACTATTATTTTCACTGTCATTATTTTTAAATTGTTTTAAATGGACAAAATTTGTGTCTGTTTATGCTGCACAACATGATGTTGTCATATGTATACACATTGTAGAATGGTTAGATCAAACTAATTAACATATCCTTGAACTCACATACTTATTTTGGGGGATGAGAGCATTTAAAATTACAGTCTTAGCATTTTCAAGTATGCAGTATATTGTCACCATCATTGCTTAAAGCTGAGAAATCAGAGGCTCAGGGAAGTTTGAGAACTTGGTTGAGGTTACCTGCCAGCAGGACGTGAGATCTGATCAGCCCGGCTCCTTTTCCATGCTGTGCGGCCACCCAGCCACTGGGAGAGTAGGATGCCCTTCCTTCTGGTGACCTGGGAAAGCTTCGTGGATGAAGACAGTTCTAGAGTAGGGTTTGAAGAATGGGTAGAGTTTCAAGCACAGAAATAACAGAGAGGGTACTCCAATTTTTGCCTGAGCTATTTACCTCACTGAACTTATGTCTATAATTTAACAGAGCCCAAATCTCTCAAGACTTCAGCCTTCAGAACTCCTGCCAAAACAAATCTCAGGCAGGTTAAAGAAAAATATTCCTGGATTCCTTCAAGACACTCATGTGAAGGGTGCAGGGAAAGCTTGTGTATTTAGGGAAGCAACGGAGGTTGGACAGCAAGATTGCAGCAGCAGAAGAAATGCAGTGTCCTAAAGAGGCAGGCCATGGCCAGCCCTGTGGACCTTTAGTGTCAGCATAAGCCTGCAGAAGGCCACAGCCTAGGGGATGTGGCCCCACTTTATGGGGTGGAAAGAAGGAATTTTATAGCCATGAGCCTTTTGGAGGAAATTCAAAGGCTAAAAATGTAGCCCCTGAGCACTGGAGTTACACCCATGGAGGATAAATCTCTTATCAGTGAATCGTTCCTTCAGGGCCAATATACCATGGAAGGAAGTAGGAGCCCACAGAATCCTGTTTCTCCATCAGTAAAATCAGGGGCCATATGAGTGGGAAGGGTAGAAGCAAGGCTGCAGTCTGCTGTCCTGGCTCCCCAGCCAGTGTTCTTTCCCAGCCACAGCTAAACTCTGTCAGCCCCAGGGTTTCTCTACAGAGGGTGGCTGGCAGACAGCCCCCGACCACAGTCCTCACCCCAGGGAACTCTGGAAGGAAGAGAGAGTTAGAAAATTTCCTTTTCTGTCTCCTTAGAAATCCCACTTACATTAGATCCTTCTATGGAAAAATTTATTTTGTCATCTGTCTGATGGCTTTTGAATTTAACCAGTACATTCATTTATTCATCCACTCAACAAGTATCTATGAAGCACTTATCATGTGCCAGGCACTGCTCTAGTTCCTTTGGAGACAATGATGAAGAAAGGACACAGTGATCTCTACCTGCATTGGACTTCTATTTTAGGAGGCAGGAAGAGATGATCTGTAAATAAGACAAATGTCTGAAATATATGGTACACTGGAGGCAATAAGTGCAAAGAAAAAAATAAAGAGAAACAGACATAGAAAGTTGGTGGATAGGGGAGGCTTAAATAAGGGATGGGTAGCCAGTGAAGTCCTCCCTGAAAAGTGTCACCTGGGAAAAGCCCACACAGATACCTGGGGAGAGTATTCCAGTCAAAGCGGCAGAGCAAAGGCCTAAGGAGGAGAGTACTTGGAACAGGGGAGAAACAAAGGCTGCAGTGGCCAAAAGGAAACGCATTGGGAGGAGGTGGGAGATGAGGTCCAGGAGGGAGCAAGGAGGGTGCGGATTGTGGCTTATCAGGGATGTCTTTGGGGAGTTTTGAGCAGAAGAGAAATTTGATGTGCCTTGAGTTTTATCACAGTCACATTGATTATTGTGCAGAGAAGGAAACAATGGTCAGAGCAGGAGGCCAGCTAGAAGGCGTGATTCCTCAGAATTATTGAATTGACTATGCCTAGCCGGTAATTGATATTTCCTGTCATTTTTTGAGGTCTTCTAAATGCCTCTCTTTCCTGGACTCTGTAACTTTTTCTCCCTCAGCATAACATGCATGAAACAAACCTCACTATTTATTCCCACTGCTGGATATCCCTGCTGATTCTGAACGACAGCCCTGACACAAAGAACTGCAGGTGACACTGAGTTGAGAGAGTGGCAAATGCCTCATACTGGTTCTCTCAACACCTGCTCCAGTCCCCTTTGCATGTGTCTTTCTGTACTTCAGAGACTGGAAAAGTAGAAAGGAGAATGATACTTTCCAGGTCTCCTGGTAGCTCCAGGTTCTAAGGGGATTTGATTTCCTCCATGCACACACACTGCTGCATGCCTTGGAGGCAGAAGGGAGTTCGGGAGGTGGTGGGCAAGTAGAGAAAGGCGAGATCCTCTGGAAAGGATGGTGTCGACGAGGAGCCTAGGTTCTTTAAGATGAGCTGAAATTCTTCTGTCATAAATACCAAGTGGTGAGCAATAAGGCCATGGCAGAGGGATGTGCCTCAGAACATCATCTCCCCTGCATGCAGTCCTTGGCCAGTACTCCCCACCTTGGTAAGCTTCACAGCCCATTTAAAACTTCTGTATATTTCCAACAGCCTGTAATAAACCCTTTTTGACTCAATTAGTCTAAGACGACTGCAAAAGATTCGGCCGTCTAACCTTAGTTTTAGACTTCAGGAAGGACAGGGAAGCAAAGTTTCATCAATGTTCTGTCCAGCTTCTAAGATTTCCTGGGAGCCCCTCACAAGAATTTCACTTACATCTCACTAGCCATAAAAACTCAGTTACACAGCCACACTTAGGTGCAAGGAGGCTGGGAAATGTAGAAGTTTAGCTGGACACCTTTTCCTCTCAATCATGAAGAATTTCTGTAGTAAAGAAGTACTTCTTTCTCTTAGTAAAGAAGAGAGAAATAGATAGTGAGTAGGCAGTTTGCAGTATCTGCCACAAAGCATATACATTATTTTAGGGTCGTGATACATATTGCTTTTTAGAAATGTTTACACTCTCGTCATCAAAAATGAAAACTAAAATGTGGAGAAAAGTTAAGTGTACATATCCAAATGTTTATTATAGCCATAACAGTATCTTTTGGTATCAATAAAATAAATATTCAAGTGCCTAAAATATGCTAGGTTTCGTCCTAGAAAGTGGGAAGAAAGCATGAAATAAAACAAAGAGCCCTGTAGTAAAGAGAATCTGGTTGCAAAATTTGCCACGTAAGGAGTGTGTTTTCACAAACCCAATCACCAGATTGGCCGGTTAAATATTGATTGTTAGCAAAAATTGTGATTTGGGTTCAGTTACAGTTATCTAAAGCCTTCCTTTTGGCATAGATTGTTTGAATATAGAATTCATAGTATGTTGAGGGCACTGAGAATCTGTGGCAATAAAGTTTAGTAGTAAAGTTCCAAAATATTCATCTTACTATTCTCTAAGGTGTGCAGTGGTGAAACTGTGTCATCTAAGGAAGTGATCCTGTTAATGAGGTACCAGAGGTTAAAAGTTGGGGTGGGGGGGTGCAAGTAGGGCACAAGGGCCAGCATGTCTAAAAACACGGAAAATGAGAGTGTGTGAAGGGAGCTGTGAGTAGTGCCTGATCGTGCAGGTGCCAAGTGAAAGGGTGACAGTGGCAGGAGGTGAATCATGGTCAGGAGTGGGCCAGATCATTACACTCTATTAAATAATGCAATTTTATTCTTCTGTGAAGGAAATCATTAAAAACTGTAGAGCAGGATGTGCTATTATCAAAGTAAATAAAAGGATAGAGGCAAAGTTATTAGCACAGTGCCCAGCACCTAGTGAGCCCATATTAAATGTTAGCTATAATGATAATTACTATTCCTTGATTACAAGCATCACTCTGGAGGATGGGTGAGGACCCTGAGATTAAGAGGATTTGGACAATTGACAATGGTTGTGAAGAGAAGATAGAGAAAAGAGATATTCAGGAGAAAAACAACAGGACTTAACTGGGAGATAAGGTTGAAAGAAGAATGTAGGGTTCCAATGTGGGTGCCTCGGTATGTGATGGAATCATTCACTGATAGAAGACATGTGGCCAAGGTAATATTTTTGCAGGGAACTGATGAGGTGCTTTTAGCACATCCAGATAATCATGTCCTCTTGCCATCCAAATTTTCTATTCCAATCTAAAACATTGATATTTTGCCATTTCAAGGGACCTGCTGCTTCCATTCAAAGAGTGACAAAGCCAATGTCTTGGCTGGATTCAACATCTCTGTTGGAACCAAATGAGGAACAAATTCACCTGTCACCCTACTCTTTTCTTGTAACCTGGGAATTATTTCTTCCTGGCTTCAAAGGTTGTTAGGTCATGTGCAGGAGGAAGCGGAACATTTGATCAGGCTCCTTCCAAGGCTGATTGCCACATGAAGATGCTCACCAAAACCAAATTTATAGTTTTATTTTTTCCTCTTCTGTTGTCAGGAGTGAGAGCAGAGAGAGGGGAACTTCAGTAAAGGCTGTTCTCTTGCCTCAGTGGCAGAGAGCAAGGAGGGCCTTAAGGAGCTCTGCTTGCCCACCTGGACCATTTAAATTAAGAGATGAGCAAGGTGCCAAGTGCACAAGGGCAAATTGCCCATGCGATGAACTCACAGAAAAGTTGTCTGGCAGGGGCAGCTTCTTTGAGGAATAAAATCCTTGTAATTCACTTCGCTTCACTAAAACACAGAATTTCCACATGTGAGAGCTTGGTGTCTTTGTCAAAGCAGGGGGAATTTATAAATTAGACATTATTAAATTCTGTTTTACTTGCAGCTCATTTATTTTTAGGCCTAGCATAATTGCTTTCAGACCTTGAGCTTGCTGCAGTGGTGATTTTGTCCAGCTCTGCAAGGTGACTCCAGACACAGGGATAACAGTGCCCTGCTTCCTGTGCTCAAGAGGGTCAAAAGCAAAGCCCAGACCACAGACAAGGGAGATGAGTTTTTGGTTCTGCCCCTTAATCATGCAAGCTACTTGATTATGTTAAACCAAATTCAGTCCCCTTTCTCTACCCTCATACTCAGATAACAGCTTTTAGTGTCCTTCTTTAGAAATATCAGTGTGTTAGATAGCATAATGGAGTCAGATCTAGATTGGGATCTCATTTCTACTCCTTGGGAGCTTCAAGTTAACTTGGTGCAAGTTAACTTAATCCTTCTGAGCCTTCAATTTCCTTACATGTAAAATGGGGCTGCTAGTAGGACTGATCTTATGGGGTTGTTGTAAGACTGGCTAATGTAACAAAATCATATGAAGATCTCTGCACACTGTTTGGTATTCTATACATGGTAGAGATGGTTAGATAGATGGATAGATCAAAAGTGCATGTTCAATATGGTCAGTGCCTGCAGGCCAAGCTATATAAGTTTCTAGTAACAAATAACTGAGTCCCGTCTAAAAACTTTTAATCAGAGCCAATATTCCAGATGAAGCAATGACTTTTGACTACCTACAGTCTTTCTGTGGAGAGTAATAAGATGTAATATTTTTAGAGCAGATCCAACTAGTTATTTTTAAATTATATAAAATCTGCTGGGTTTCATCAATCAAATTAATCCTTTTATTCTGGGGTCTTTTCTCCATCAATGACAATTAAAATTTTGTAAACAAACAAAACAAACAAAAAGCCCAGCACTGACAACTGCTGCTTTTCTTCCAGAACCCTTCCTGTTCATGGGTTAATTCCTCTTTATTCCCTGAAGAGGTAAAAACTTTAGAACCTAACACAAGGGATTCCATTACCATGTTTTATTAGTCACTTATCTGCTGTTCCCAGGTTACTATACTGGAAGAACTGTAACCACCCAAACACCATCTAAAAACACGTAAACATAACTTGCAAGAAAATTTCTGACAGGTCCCCTTGGGCCTATTTGAAATAAGCTTAGTAACAGAATACATTGTAAGTCAGTACATTTTTCTGGCTAAAATTTCCCATTTGCTTCGTGTTTATGTAAGAATGTGTTCAAGCTCTCCCGGGGCTGGACTTCATCCTCCATACTCCCCCTGGGGTGTAGCTCTATAATGGACCAGTGGTTTTGATGACTTCCCAAAGTTCTCTCTCCTAGAGCACATGATCTGGAAAGACTAAAACAGAGGTCAAAAGAGTGCCTTGAGAACACTATTAATTTATATCCTACGTCTTTTTTTTTTTTTTTTTTTTTTTTTTTTAAGGAGTTGGAAGCGGCAGTACCAAGAGAGTTTAGCAGACCTGGGAACAAATAGAAGTTATTTGTTCAACTATTAGTGTGCAAATGATGATCTTCAGACTTACAGAGCCTGTCACATACAGCAAGCCTCCAGCCTTTGCCCTTTCCTGATCTCCTGATTGTCTTTCACTCCAAAACTAAATGTGCCCTTCTAAAACACAGCTATGGTTGAATCAGAGTTCTACATTAAACTCTTTAGACTTTGCAATGAAGGCAGTAGCCTGGCACATATGCCCTTTCTAACTTTATCTATCACTGTTGCTGTCATATTCTCTACTCAACCACGCAAAACTCATCCTTCCCCAAATTCACCACGATTTGCTCTCTCCTATGTCTTTGTGTTGGCTGTTTCTTTTGCCTGGTGAAATCCTACTCATTTGTGAAAGCGCAGCTTAAATATAGTCCCCTAAAGGAAGGGTTCCCAGTGCCTAAAGCTGACATAGTCACTTTCTTCCCTGTGATCCTGGCACGTTGTAACAGGCCTCTGTTGTAGCACTGTATACACTAGTTTGTAATTAATTTTTATTTGCCCCCCTCCCCTATTATATAGTGATATCTTCAAAGGATAAGAAACATGTTTTATGAATTTAATGTACCCCAGTGTTTCAAAAGTAGTGAGCGAATTAAAGAATGAATGAATGAACCAACCCAGCACATGGGTCCAATAATAGATTGGAAAGAAGACGAGATATTAAGCAGGGACCCACCCTTTGCTTCCACATTGTCTGGACTAACCTACTGACTCAGTTTGTAGAGCATTTTCTGGGAGATGATACAAACAGACCCCCTGGAAAGACTCCCTCTTTACAGAAAAGCAAGTGGGACTTCATGGGATAAAAGAGCTTCTTAAGTTTTCTGTCATTAAAATTTACCAAAGTGAGAACAGCATCACAAAGTATTATCAGTAAGAATAGAGGGGAACCATGCAAGAGAAAACTGGGTACAAAGATTACTTTGCAGCAAAAGTATATCTCTGTGGGCCAGGAAATTCTTCTACTTAAGAGTCATATGCCCTGGAATGTGAAAGGGGAAACAGTCTCAGTAGGGTCTTGACTCAGCAAGGCCTGGAATTGATGCTTAGGCTGTTCTGCAAGGTCCTAGGGCATTTGGATTCACAGCGGCCTGAGCCCAGTTGCACACACCGGCATGTATCGGTACAAACCTTAAATCAGAACCACCCGTTACGCCTCCTCCCTTCTCTCTGGCTCTGAGCCCTACCCTCAAACCCCCCTCCCTCCCTTCACTGCAGGCTCATTAAGACCTTTCCCAGTACAGAGACACTGCATTTGGGGGACTGTTGGAGTGTTTGATATTTTCCACTCTGCGTGTCAAGGGCATTTACAGTCGGCGTCAGAATGTTATGTCGGTCTGAGGAGGCACTTTGAAGTGTTTGTGGTAGAGGCCACATGTGCAGGCAAGATGTGCCTCCTCCCGATTCCTGGATCCCTGAGGTTCCTGCTCAGCTCTTTCCCAGCATCATGTGACAATGAACAACACCACTTAACCCTTTGCTTCTTGGTGTGGTAGCTGGTTATTATTACCATTATTATTATTACTCATTACTTTGGAAAAGCACTTCATCCTCTTCCTTCATTTTGGCTTTGGAGACAGTTTGGAGACCTTGCCTTCCGATCACTACTTCTTGGAACCTTTTTGTGGCTGTTACTGCTAACACTCTACATAAATGTATATGTAGAAATGTATTTCCAAATAGTACACACAAAGCAAATGCATGTTTCTTAATACCATACACATGGCGAAAGCAATGGAGTTCTTGACACTTTCCTACCATTTCATAGTTCATTCCAAGAGCCAGCAGGCTGGCCAATCATCTCCTTCACCAATCCCACAGTCTCTGATGCACAGCTGTCATCAACACGGGAAGCCCCCAAATGGCATCATTGTTTTTCCCATTTACTAAATCATCATTCACAGGTAGCCTCTCCAATGTCACTTGGCCTAGTCCATGAAAATCTGGGGTCCTGAAACTCTAAACTAAGATTAGAAGAAGAAAAAATATGAGACTTTCTGAAGAAATGTTGTCAGCTAACCGGAGTCTCTTACTTGCTACACGGTTTGGCTCATGCAGTGCAGTAGAGCTGAAGTTGATAACCTTGAAAACTCCTCTCAGCTCTGAGGTTCGCAAATGCTCAGCTCTCAAATAGTCTGGAAAGTCTTGGACATGGTAAAGTGGGCTCGGATGGGGGCACAGGGCTTCTCTCAGAATTTAAGATAGTGGGCATCATTCTCTCTGGGGATCAGTTTATATTCACAAAGCACCAGGCAACACAGTGGGAACAAGACAGTTTTGGGTTTTGGTAGGGGGTTGTTTTTATTTGAGATGGAGTTTTGCTCTTGTTGTCCAGGCTAGAGTGCGGTGGCACTATCTCAACTCACTGCAACCTCTGCCTACTGGGCTCAGGCGTTTCTTCTGCCTCACCCTCCTGAGTAGCTGGAATTATGGGCATGCACCACCACACCCTGCTATTTTTTGCATTTTCAGTAGAGATGGGGTTTCACCAAGTTGACCAGGCTGGTCTTGAACTCCCGACCTCAGGTGATCCACCTGCCTCAGTCTCCCAGAATGCTGCATTACAGGCATAAGCCACCATGCCCGGCCAACAAGACAGTTTTTTAATGAACATAAGTCACTATCAGGCATTCAAAGATCAGGATCTTTTGGCAAAGTTGCCTTGGGCTCAACTTCTTCACTTAGAATGATCCCTAGAGATATTTACTAAATATGAGATTATCCCCTGCAATAACCGTTATACTTATTTATTTTAATTTAGGAGTCTAAAGAAAGAAAGAGATGTGCTTTAACATTAGACTATCAAAATGCTAATAATAGTTACTATGAGACAGGCAGTAATGGGCTAGGTAAAGCATTATCTTATTTAAGGCTCATAATAACCCTTTGAGGTGAGCACTGTTCTCTGTCTGAACCTCATGGAAGTTAATGGCATGCCCAAGGAGGTATTAGAAAATGTAGGGTCTAGGACACAGACCCAAAACATTCTGAGAGTTGGTGGTCCTTTGTCTGCTAGTCTGTATTATATCCCAAAATATTTAACCTTTTCTTTACTGTTATATTGTCCTAACATTGACTCTAATTTATTCTCCTAACATTGGCTCTAATATCTGAATTACTCACATCCATGGCACAATTCTGCTTATTCAAGATCATGGTCAGTGACCTTTTCATCTCCTAAGACAAATCCTAGCATACTGCCTTCCCTGGCCTCACATGTTCCCCAGCTCTGAGTCAAGGGTGTTTTATCAATATCTACTGAATGAAGGAATGAGTGAATGGCATGTAACAAGCCTGAGAAAGGTGCTGGAGCATAAGGCAACACAACTCTCAATTTCTGTAATGGAAGTCTGCCCTGGGACTCCCCCAACACAAACAGGACACTTTCCCAAAGCAGCCAGGGGATTCAAATCCTTTAGAGCTAGGAATCCAGAAACCCTTCCCTGACAGCATAAACTTGCAGGCTTCTTGCACCTCTTTCTTTCTGTGCCACAGGCTCTGAGCTTTATTGGCCTGCCAAGAATTAGGCGCGTGTGCGCGTACACACACACACACACACACACACACACACACACACAATGGATCAAAGAGCAGGACATTGGCTTACACAGTCTGTTAAAATAACTTTGCTGTTTGTATTTGCTATGCACAGTGTCAAAGTCTCTTCTATGAAATAGGGCATTTGCACCCTGTAAAGAGCCTCACTGAGAAGAGCAACAAAAGGAGAGAGTTAATAGTGCTTTGTTGCAAAGCTGTCATATCTTGTAAGTTGTTCCCAGAAGGATTGCTAGCATGGGATCAGAGGAGTATGCCATGTGTTTTTTTTTTTTGTTTTTTTTTTTTTTTTTTTTTTTTTTTTTTTTTTTTTTTAACTCATTGGTTGGAATGAGAAACCTTTCTGGTCACTGTGTTCTGGAAATAAAATATTTGATGTGGAATACTGTCCAACACGTGGTCCCTAAAAAGCCCACTTGGACCAATGCTTGAATCATGTTTTCAATCAAGAATTGCTACCTTCAGTCCCCCAGTTTTCAACAGTGGAGACCTTGATCCAATCATTTCCTAAAAAGGCTTCTCCCTTTATGGGGATCTCCTTAGCAGAACTTATTTATTTTATTTCCAATGTACCAGAAAAGAGATATGTTTTTCTATTGCTGAATGAATTAATCCAAGTATTTTTATTTGTCTTAGACCAGAGTTGGCAGCTGGTTCTCACAGGAGAGGGGATTGGCAGCTAAATCAATTTTAAATTAGGCATTTGTCATGATTTAGCCTACTCACAAACCTTTAAAAAAATCTCAAAACTTAAAGGTCAAAACTAACAGAACTAAGCTCTGCCTGTTTTTTTGAATTAACAAAAAAAGTTGGTGGTCCTTTGCCTGCTAATCTGTATTACTACCCAAACTGGTTAACCTTTTCTTTATTATTTTATTGTCCTAATTTTCCTCTACACTTTTAAATTTTATGTATGTCTTCTTTTTCTTACCTTTTCTCATATTTTCCCTTGCTCACTGACTCATATCTTTCACTTTTTACATCCCCTGTTTTTGTTCCCTCAATACTGTGTGTTCCAGATTAGCAGTAGGGTGGGAAGCCAGTAGAAGATAATGCACTTTGCAAAGGAGAATGTTCATTTCCAGTCTCTATCTGTAGCATTGTTCGCTTCTGTCTTAGTCTGTTTTGTTTTGCTATAACAATATCTGAGATTGGATACTTTGTAAGGAGAAGAGGTCTATTTAGCTCCCCATTCTGCAGGCTGGCAAGTCCAAGATTGAGCAGCTATGTCTGGCAGCTTCTGATGAGAGCCTCATGCTGCATCATAGCATGGTGGAGAAGCGAAATGGGAAACAAGCATGTGCAAAGAGAGCAAACAGGAGCAGCAGCCTGGCCATAGAAAAGCCCATTATCAAGGGAGCTACTCCTTTCCCATGAGAACTAACCCAGTCCCAAAATAAAGACATTAATCCAACGTAAGGATCTAATTACCTCTAAAAGGCATCACCTCCCAACACCAGGACATTCAGGGCCAAGCCTCAACATGACATTTGGTGGGGATAAATCCTATTCACACTGTAGCAACGTCCATATAAGAAATTCCTCAGCAGCCTCCACCTGAGCACTAGCCTTTCTGTTGCTATTGCTTTCCTTCTTTATCTTCATTGTTTTCCTCTTCAATTTCCTCTGCTTCCATTCCAGAGGAAATAAAAATAACTATTATTTATTGAGTACTGAACATAGGGTAACTGTAATATTGCACCACTTTTAAATTATGTCAATCATAGCTAGAATCCTAAAAGTTAAGTGATTTTCTTTTTTTTATATATATTATACTTATGTTCTGGGGTATATGTACAGAATGTGCAGGTATGTTACATAGGTATACATGTGCCCTAGTGGTTTGCTGCATCCATTACCCTGTCATCTACCTAAGAAATTTCTTAACCTTTTATTGATGATTCAATGCCTTGCCCAAGCCAGTGAGAAAATGAAATAAGGACCACACTCCTTTAGGTATGTTTTCAGCAAGGATGCCCCAAGGCTAATGGGAGTGTAAGGGGAAGAAGGAGCCCTTTGTTTTTCTTTTATCAATTGTTATTCATTTAGATAATGTTTGTTTTTTAAGTAGAAGAAATAAATAAGAGCTAGTGTTTGGTAGCACAATAAGGTGACTACTTAAAAACAATTTTTTTGTGTGTTTCAAAATAACTAGAAAAGTGGAATTGAAATGGTCCTAACCCCCAAAAAAGATAAATGCTTGAGGTGATGGATCAGTTACCCTGATTTATTACATATGGTATGCTTGTATCAGTGATTCACATGTACTCCATAAATATGTACAACTATTATGTACATACAGATGTACAACTATTATATACATAAAATAAAAAATTTTAGAAACAGCCAAAGAATGAAGTTTGCATCTGTCATAGCATTTTAATTTTACATTAGGATGTAACTCACTAAAAATGAAAATAAAAATACTTTTCAGTAGGGGAACACATTAATTAAAAAAAATAGCTTACTATAAAACAAGCATTGTGATTATCATTGAAAACCATTTGATTGCCACAAATTCAAATTAAGTAATGAATAAAAACCAAGTAGCATTTTATATCTTAAATAAATGAAAATAGGACCGTTTCAAGTTTAAACTCAATAGGTCAAACATTGTAGAAGATGACAAGAGTTAAATCTTAGGTCTAGGAAATGGTTCAAGAACCTCTCTTCTTTTCACTGTGAGGGCTTCAGAGAGAGACAGAGACATCTAAACAAAAAATATCTACTCAACCTCCTTTTAGAAAAGTTGCCTTGATAATAGCTTTACTTGTAAAGATTTGGTGATGACTTTGCCTATTATAATATGATATTCTGCAAAAATCAGATGGTAATTGAGTTGTCTTCCTAGCTTGAAGCAAGTTATGTTCTTGATTTCAGTATTGATAAGACTTAAATAGGAAAATGAATATCCCAGTGACCTAATTGAATCTCAGAGATTATTTATTGTTTTCTTTTGTTACCTTGGTGGGTCAACTGAATGTGAGTAAAATAATGATAAATTTATTTTATAAACAAGGAAATATTCATTTATTTATCTTAACTTGGCTCTGAACCTTTCTGCTACTTCCACCAAAGTCAGCTAAATCAAAGATGGTTCTTTTGAAGAGGTTCCATTTGATGCAATATATATTTATTTGTGACCCAAATGTCATCCTGTGAGAATTCCCCCATTTAGGGGAAAGGCATACTTCCTCTCCTGGCGTTTCCTCTTATGTACAGGGTGTACATTAATGCAACACTTGTGGCCTCTCTCTATCCTTTTGCTTACTCCTGGAAGGGCAGCGGTAGAGGGGACAGGAAGTAGTAACTCAGCTGATTGGTGATCTTGAGGAGAACTGGAGATGCTTAGCCCTATATTTTCCTTTCTCCTTCTTAGAAAAGCAGTGTTCATAGGGTACATGTTCCTGCCAGAGGAAAACGGGTCCCAGTCCAGTGCTGCAAATGAATACATTGGTACGGTTTTAAGGTGAGGACCAACTATCTAATTTTCAGGACCCAGAGAAAGGTGAAAATGTGACTCTCTTTGTTTAAAGAACAGGAAAAATATGCCATTAAAGGAACACATAAAGCTTTTCCTTTTTTCCACTTTCTCTCTCAACTTATCATGGTGCTTTTTGTTTGCTATTCATTGTCATTCTAAGTAAACTAAAAATTTTAAATAATTATTACTATGATTTTTTCATTCATCTTCGTATTCTACAGTAATAATTTTAAATAAAAATATCAGAGCATTTAACTCCTATGCAAAACTACCAAGAATGTCAATTTGTATTTGTTGGCTTATTCTTGG
This sequence comes from Alouatta palliata, assembly GCA_004027835.1. NCBI lineage: Eukaryota > Metazoa > Chordata > Mammalia > Primates > Atelidae > Alouatta > Alouatta palliata. The sequence continues at coordinate 25,349 of PVKV010000927.1, read as the reverse complement.
GGGGTGCCTCAAGCTGGGCATACAAGATAAACATTCCAACTAGCAATAGAGAATGCTAGCAAACTAGAAATAAAGGACATTTTCTCAACCTGATTAAAGGTCATCTATTAAAAAACCAGCAACACAACTAACATCATTCTCATTGGTGAAAGACTGAATATTTTGCCCTTAGGATCAGAAATAAGCAAAGAATGCCTTGTCTCACCACTCCTTTCAACGTTGTAATGGGGGTTTTAGCCAAGGGAATTTGGTGATAAAACAAAATAAAAGCCAACCAGACTGGAAAGAAAGAAGTAAAAAAAAAGAATCTCTACTTGCAGATTATATGGTCTTATATGTAGACAATCCTAAGTACTTCATCAAAAAACAACTAGAGTAATAAATGAGTTCAGCAAGTTTTCAGAATATAAGATCAATATACAAAACAATTATATTTCTGTACAGTAGCAGTGAACAACTGGAAATGAAATTAAGAAAACATATTTGCAGTAGGATTGAAAAGAATAAAATATTAAAGAATAATTTTAACAACAAAGTGCAAGTCTTGTACACTGTACATTAAAAAGTATAAAACATGGTTGAAAAAACTTGGAGATATAATAACTAGAAAAACAGCAACACCTTAGGTCGAATGTCTCCCCTTCTCAGCCGCCACTGGATTGATACACAGGGCCTTAGACGGGGTGAGGTCTGAAAAAATTGATCCAAGAATCTCCCTTTCTACAAACCCACAGCCCTATCTCATGGCTTACTCCCAAAAATCTTCAAACCTCTGCACTGGGTAACGCACAGCGTTTTGATTGGAGTGGGGAAATGGTGGAGATTTGAGAAGTATACCCCTCCTGAGAGGTGGCCTTCTGCTGGTCACCCACCATGCACACCAAGCTGTTGCCAGCTCACAATGGGAACAGCCACTCCTAAGCCTCTCCAAAAGATGCCATGGATATATGCACTCACTCTTGATTCTTCCCAAGCTCCCTTCTAGGCCCCTGCCTGGGTAGGGGGTGACAGTGGTTACAGAGTGAAGAAGGAGAAGACAGGTGGGCTGGGCCTTGGGAGCAGTCAGGTGAGGACTCACTCTGGCAAGGAAGCAGAAGTGGAGACTGGGTATGAGACAAGGCTCCAAACCCCAGAGCATGGTTCTTTGTCACGCTGAACTTCACTTGCAAAACACAAATTCAAAGATAAAATTGTTAAGAATTTGAGTGAACTCCCATTCACAATTGCTACAAAGAGAAAATTCCTAGGAATACGACTAACAAGGGATGTGAAGGACCTCTTCAAGGAGAACTGCAAACCACTGCTCAAGGAAATAAGCGAGGACACAAATAGATGGAAAAATGTTCCATGCTCATGGTTAGGAAGAATCAATATCATGAAAATGGCCATACTGTCCAAAGTAATTTATAGATTCAATGCTATGTCCATCAAGCTACCAATGACTTTCTTCACAGAGTTGGAAAAAAACACCTTTAACTTTATATGGAACCAAAGAAGAGCCCACATAGCCAAGACAATCTTAAGCAAAAAAAAAAAAAAAAAAAAAAAAAAAAAACAGAAAAAAAAAAAAACAAGGCTGGAGGCATCATGCTACCTGACTTCAAACTATTTTACAAGGCTACTGTAATCAAAACAGCATGATACTGGTACCAAAACAGAGATACAGACCAATAAAACAGAACAGAGGCCTCAGAAGGAACACCACACAACTACAACCATCTGATCTTTGACAAACCAGACAAAAACAAGCAATGGGGAAAGGATTCCCTATTTAATAAATGGTGTTAGTAAAACTGGGTAGCCATATGTAGAAAGCTGAAACTGGATCCTTCCTTACATCTTATACAAAAATCAACTCAAGGCCGGGCGTGGTGGCTCACGCCTGTAATCCCAGCACTTTGGGAGGCCGAGGCGGGTGGATCACGAGGTCAAGAGATCGAGACCACCCTGGTCAACATGGTGAAACCCCGTCTCTACTAAAAATACAAAAATTAGTTGGGCATGGTGGCACGCGCCTGTAGTCCCAGCTACTTGGGAGGCTGAGGCAGGAGAATTGCTTGAACCCAGGAGGCGGAGGTTGCGGTGAGCCGAGATGGTGCCATTGCACTCCAGCCTGGGTAACAAGAGCGAAACTCCGTCTCAAAAAAAAAAAAAAAAAAAAAAAATCAACTCAAGATGAATTAAATATTTAAACATGAGACTTAACACCATAAAAACTCTACAAGAAAACCTAGGCAATACCATCCAGGACATAGGAATAGGCAAGGACTTCATGACCAGTACACCAAAAGCAATGGCAACAAAAGCCAAAATAGACAAATCAGATCTAATTAAACTTAACAGCTTCTGCAGAGCAAAAGAAACAATCATTAGAGTAAACTGGCAATCAAAAGAATGGAAAAAATTTTTGCGGTCTACCCATCTGACAAAGGGCTAATATCCAGAATCTGCAAAGAACTTAAGCAAATTTACAAGAAAAAAACAACCCCATCAAGAAGTGGGCAAAGGATATGAACATACACTTCTCAAAAGAAGACATTAATGCATCCAACAAACATATGGAATAAATGCTCATCATCACTGATGATTAGAGAAATGCAAATCAAAACCAAAATGAGATACCACCTCATGCCAGTTAGAATGGCGATCATTAAAAAATCTGGAGATAACAGATGCTGGAGAGGATGTGGAGAAATAGGAACACTTTTACACTGTTGGTGGGAGTGTAAATTAATTCAACCATTGTGGAAGACAGTGTGGCAATTCCTCAAGGATCTACAAATAGAAATACCATTTGACTCAGCAATCCCATTACTGGGTATATACCCAAAGGATTATAAATCATTCTGTTATAAAGATACACGCACACGTATGTTTATTGTGGCACTGTTCACAATAGCAAAGACTTGGAACCAACCCAAATGCCCATCAGTGATAGGCTGGATAAAGAAAATGTGGCACATATACACCGTGGAATACTATGCAGCCGTAAAAGGATGAGTTCATGTCCTTTGCTGGGACATGGATGAAACTGGAAACCATCATTCTCAGCAAACTGACACAAGAACAGAAAACCAAACACAGTATGTTATCACTCATAGGTGAGTGTTGAACAATGAGAACACACAGACAGGGAGGGGAACATCACACGATGGGGCTACAGGAGGAATAGCAGGGGTTAAGGCGATTGGGGAGGGATAGCATTAGGAGAAATACCTAATGTAGATGATGGGGCAATGGATGCAGCAAACCACCATCATGTCATGTGTATACCTATGTAACCTGCACAATCTGCACATGTACCCCAGAACTTAAAGTATAATAAATAAATTTTAAAATTATAATAATAAAAATAAATAATTTTAACAATGTAACCATGGAACATTTAATCCCAACTACGGGACTCTTAGCATGAGGCCCCATGCCACCAGATTGCATGTCTGCAAAGCCAACCCTGTCTAGGATTCAGTACTGGGAAATTCACTTGCCCATCGATTTAAGTTACTACTTTAATATTGGCTTTACATTAATGCAGGTGATAGTTTGCCCCCACTTGACCTGCCATTTTGTCTTATTTCTCAGTTGGTTCAGATTTTTGGCAGAGATGGAGACTCCTCTAAGATTCTAACTTCACCTACCTAATTTTTGCTTTTTGAAGGAAATACAGAGAAAGCAACAATTAGGTCATACATATCTTGAGATCATGTTATGTGCTTATAAGAGGTAATATTAACCAGTAGTTAAAACATGGGCTTTGGAATCAAAACAAATTTGGTCTCAACTTCAAGTTCTATCAATGTTAGTTGATGCTTCGTAGCCAATTATCTCCCTTCCTTTGCCCCATTTATAAAATGACATGACAATAGTACTTCTAAGTATTGTGAAGACTAATGAGATAATGTAAATAAAGCATTTGGCAGACACAAGCAATCAACAGTGCTTGTTTTATTATTTAATCAACTTAATATAAACTGTATTCTAGCCAGATTAAAGGTCTTCTAAGACATACTCTTTACTAAAAACCACAGAAGGGTAATATTAACATGTAAGGGACAGAGTTCCAAAACATTTAATGACACTGAATAATCAATACTTGGGATGTTCCCCTCCAGGTCCCTGGTCAGCTCTCTAAATATTCATGATGAAGTACCATGAAGCAGAAAGTGCCTACCTTTAGCTATAAGTATAACTACATTCATTCATCAAAGACAGTTTTGAAGGTGTTCAAATCTATTGTCCACTTCATGTTTAAAATTCTATCTAACGCTATAAAGTAGATTAATATTTTAAAAGTTTAAATTACAATGGTTTTTGCTAATAAGTTTATTTTCTTTCTTGTGTTTCTTTGTTTACACTGTCATCTAGAAGTCCCAACTATTCCCAAAGAATTGTTTCCTCTGGTTCTTCCCAGGAAGCTAAGAAACATGTATTTTAAGGTAAGTATTACTGTGTAGTGATATGGTAGTATAGTGGCCTCTGAGGGAAAGGTAGTCTGATAACAAGGCCAGCACTACTTCCTAGTTTTTCTGTGATATTAGGCAAGTTCTTCAACTTTTTTGAACCTTATTTTCCTCATTTATAAAATGAAAATCATACCAATCCCTCACAGAGTTGTTAAGAAGAGTAAATGTAATTATATATGTATATATATCATTATGTATAGTATTATAAATATTAATATAGTTTCATATATACACACGTATGCTATTATTACTATTCCACTGCTTGTTTTCACTAATGTCTCAAAGTTTCTATGTGCTTTAAAGATACAAGAACAGAAAAACAAACACCGCATATTTTCACTCATAGGCAGGTGATAAACAGTGAGAACACTTGGGCACAGGGAAGAGAATAACACTCACTGGGCTAGGTAGGGGAGTGGAGGGTGGAGGGGAGGGACAGCGGGGAGTGGGGGCAGGGAGGATGGGAAGGGATAACACAGGGATAACACAACACCGGGAGAAATGCCTGATGTAGGCAAGGGGTGGGGAGTTGGAGACAGCAAACCACCATGGCATGTATGTACCTATGCAACAATCCTGCAGGATGCAGGATGTACACATGTACCCCGGAGCCCAAAGTACAATTAAAAAAAATTGATTTTTACTAACACAGATTTTTGCCTGAAATATGTACATTATTGGAACAATAATATTTGAAAAGTTGCTATCAGACTACTCAGGGATTTGTCATTCAACTGAGAACTTATAATGGAGGAGCCAGGCTATCAAATCTTTGCTCCGATTCTCTTGAGAGTTAACAGTGCCTTTTATGGTCAAGGAGACAAGATTTAAATGTGGTTATTGTTCTTAAAATTGTAATTTTTAAAAAAATTTTACCAAACAAAAATGTAGCTACTACCACAAGAAACAATGAAAATAGCTAACATGTATTGTGCAATTTTAATGTCCGACACCATATTGTGCTTTATACACGTTTAAAATGACCCTATAAGTAAATATTAAAATTTCCAGCATGAAGGTAATAAAACAAAGTTTTATTTGGGTTACAGAAATTGATGAAGATTTCATGGCTGATAAGTGGTAGAATTCAGATTTGAACATAGTTGTGTCTGCTTCCAAAGCATGCTGTATGCCCAAGTAATAATTCTGTAAGTAAATTTTTTTCAGTTGTCATTTCTGGCTTCCAGAATTTTCTATTGTTACATCAGAATTCTTAGTATTTGAGGTGTGTAATATAAGTCAATGATCAGAGGTCAGCAAAGCTTATATTTAAAAAACTTTGGCTGGGTGCAGTGGCTCTCGCCTGTAATCACACCACTTTGGGAGGCCGAGGCAGTGGATCATTTGATATCAGGAGATCAAGACCAGCCTAGCCAATGTGGTGAAACCCCATCTCTACTAGAAATACAAAAATTAGCCAGGAAGTAGTGGCACGCACGTGTAATACCAGCTACTCAGGAAGCTGAGGCAGGAAAATCACTTGAGCCTGGGAAATGGAGGTTGCGGTGAGCCGATATCATGCCACTGTACTCCAGCCTGGGTGACAGAGTGAGATGCTGTCTCAAAACAAAAATGAAAACAAAAAAACTTTAAGAACCCCTATATTATGAACATATATTTGAGAACCTGTGTGAAAAAGGGGAAACTTGTTACTTCCTGAGGCAAAAGCATAAATATTGCTGGTATTTTTCCTGATGAAAATGTATATTTCTATTAATTAAAAGCTTTAAAATGTTTATAAATTAATTATAATTCTGGAATTCCACTTGAGAGTCTCTTTCCTAAGGATGTAGTCCACAATACCAAAAATATTATATGCACAAAGGTGTTCATACAGTGTTATTTAAATTTTTTTTTTTTTTTTTTTTTTTGAGACGGAGTCTCACTCCATCACCAGGTGCCAGGCTGGAGTGCAGTGGCGCAGCCTCGGCTCACTGTAACCTCCACCACCCGGGTTCAAGCAATTCTCCTGCCTCAGCCTCCCGAGTAGCTGGGACTACAGGCGCACGCTACCACGCCCAGCTAATTTTTTTGTATTTTTAGTAGAGACGGGGTTTCACCATGTTGACCAGGATGGTCTCGATCTCTTGACCTCGTGATCCGCCCGCCTCGGCCTCCCAAAGTGCTGGGATTACAGGCATGAGCCACTGTGCCCGGCCCTAAATTTTTAAAGTACATATACATACTAGGCATGCAAGGTTGGCTTAATAGCTGAAAATCAATCAGTATAATACACCAGAGTAATAAAGGACAAACACTTGATGTTCATTTCAGTAGACTCAGAAAAAGTAGTTGACAAAATCCAAGAAAACATTATGATAAATTCACTCAACAAACTAGGAATAGAAGGTAATTTTTTAAACTGGATAAAAGATATTTATAAAGAACCTATAGCTCTCCTCATACTTAATGATGAGAAACTGAATGCTTTTCCTCCTAAAATCAGGAAGAAGAAGAGGGTATCTATTCTCACTATTTTCACTCAACATTCTGTTGGAGGTTCTAGCCAAGACAATTATGCAGGAAAAGACATGAAAGGCAATCAGATTAGAAAAGAAGAAGTAAAAACTACCTTTATTTGCAGGTGACATAATCTTGTATATAGAAAATCATAAGGAATCCACAAAAAAATTATTTGAAGAAGTAAGTTCAGCAATGTGGCAGGATACAAGACTGATATTAAAAAATCAGTTTTATTTCTGTACACTACCAATGAACACTCTGAAAATAAAATTAAAAAAGCAATGTCATTTATAATAGCTGCAAAAGAATAAGAAAAAAATTAACAAAAAAGTACAAGACATGTACACTGTGCACTGAAAACATAGTTGAAATAAATAAATAAGCAAATGGAAATGTAGCTCATGTTCATGGATTGGAAGACTTAACAGCAATAAGATGGCAATTGTTCCTAAAGTTGGTCTGCATTTTCAATGTCATCCCTACCAAATTTCAGCTGCCTTTTTTTTTTTTTTTGTAAAAATACAAAACCTAGTCATAAAATTAATGTGTTCTTGTGTAAGGAATGCAGAATAGCCAAAACAATCTTTAAAAAAGAATTTAAAAATTGGAGTACTCATACTTCATGATTTCAAAATCTGCTATAAATCTACAGTCATTAAAACAGGATATTACTGGCATAAAGATAGATACAGAGATCAATGAAGTACAATTGAGAAGTTGGCAATAAATATTCACATATGGTCAATTGATTCTTGATAAGGGTGACAAAAAATTTAGTAGGCAAAAAAAAAAAAAAAAAAAAAATGGTTGTTTCAACAGATGGTGCCAGGATAACTTGATGTCCACATGCAAAAGAATGAAATCGAATATCTATCGCACACAAACATTAACTCAAAATGGATTATACATTTAAATACAAATGTTAAAACTATAAAACATCTCAAAGAATGCAAGTTTGGTTCAACAGCTGGTTGACTAAATGCCTAATAAACAACAAGGCTTGTTTAATAGCAGTAAATCTTTTGTGGACTTTGGCTAGGCAGTGGTTTCTTAGATACCAAAAACAGAAGCAATAAAGGAAATAATAGATTACTTGAAGTTCATCAAAATTAAAAACATTTTTGCATCAAAGGATACCACCAAGAAAATGCAAAAACAATTCATGAAATGGGAGAAAATATTTGAAAATCATATCTTATTTAAAAATTATATCCATAATATATAAAGAACTCCTACAGCTCAACAATAAAAAGACAAAAACTATAATTATAAAATAGGCAAGTGATTCAAACAGAAATTTCTTCAACGAGAATATGTAATGACCAATAAGCACATGAAAAGTTCAGTATCGTTAGTCTTTAGAGAAGTGCAAATCAAAACCACAATGAAATACTACTTCAAACCCATTAGGATGACTAAGATTAAAAAGTCATACTACAACGATTTTTGGTGAGGATGTGAAGAAATTAGAAGTCTCATGTAGTGCTGATGGAAATGTAAAATGGGGCAACTATTTTGGAAAACAGTTTGCAGCTCCTCAAAATGCTAAACAGAAAGGGAAAAAAGCTAAACTGAGATTTACTATTTGACTCAGAAGTTTTATTCTTAGATGTGTACACAAGATAAATGAAAATTTATGTATGTACAAAAACTTGTATATGAATGTCTATAGCAGCATGAATCATGATAGACAAAAGGTGGAAACAACCAACATGTGTATCATTTGATTAGTGGATAAACAAAATGTGATACATGTGTACAATGGAATGTTATTCAGCAATAAAAAAAAAACAATGAAGTACTGAGACATGCTACAACATTGATGACCCTTGAAAGCATGCATAAAGTAAAAGCATCCGATCATCAAAGACCCCACATTGTTTGGATACATTGATGATAAATGCTTAGAACAGGCAAATCCACAGAGATGGAAAGTAGATTAGTGTTTGCTTGGGGTTAGGGTGGGGAAGGGGAGCAGAAGTGGGAAATTACTGTTGATGTATATGGAATTTCTTTTGGAGGTGTTGGAATGTTGCCAGTTAGACTGTGGTGATGATTAACACAACTTTGTGAATATACTTAAAATGATGGGATTGAAAAAAATGTACTGAGGGAGCATTATTCTGAACAAATTCATAGTGTTGGGGTTGCAAAAAATAAATATGATACAGTCTCTGCACCAGATGGAAATTATATATGTGTGTGTCTGTATATATATATATATATATATATATATATATTTCATACATTTTTTTAAAAAAGCCCATGCACCAATTTAGATAAATGAACAAATAAGTCAGAAGACAGGAAACATATATATGAGAAATCTTCACTGCCACTATTAATCAAAGTGATATAACTTTAAGCAGTAATAAAATACTTTTCTCTTTTAAATAATCAACTAGTACATTTAAATTCTGACACCTTGTTCTGACAATAGTGTGGTGAAACTGCCAACCTCAGGGGCAGCTGATGGCAGTGAAATCAGCATTTTGTAAAAAAGCAATTTGGAAACGTGTATCAAGGGCTATAAGTTTTTACACCAATTGAACTAATAATTCCACTCGTACTCTTATCTTAAAGAAGTAATTTGAAGAATGAAGGAAGCTATTTGAGATGGTAGACCAAAGGAACACTTATATATATATTATCACATTTAATTCTCTCAGTAAACTCATTAGTCATACATTCTTTGCTTCATTTACAAAGAAACTAAAGCTCTTCAAAGTTAGAGCCTCTATCCAAGGTCACACAGCTGGTAAGAGACACAGTTGGGCTTTGATCTCAGATGAGCCAGTACCAAAGCCAATGGGCTGTCAACTGCCATGGCAGCTTTCTTAGGAGAAAAACCCTGCTCATAGAAGCAGAGGATCTCACTAAGCCTACTCTACTCTCAGAACAGTTTATCCATCTGTCAGATGTAGGGAAGGGATGCACTAAATGGTGTCTAGCGTTTCTCTTAGTCCTGGGCTTTTTTTTTTTTTTATTGTTGTGAATAAACCTCAAGGAAAAAAATACAAAAATAAGAATTGTGCGGGAAATATTAGACTTTATTTCTTCCTTTATCTTTAGGACTTTCAACCAGGCTTACTCTTTGTTTTGGATTTTTATCTTCAGTGTACTGATGTTTTCTTAATCAAGATTAGCTACTTACCATGCTTATGCTTATGCACTGAATAAATTATATGGTAGTAATTAAACGTATACGATATATACATATATATATAGATCTCAAAGTTTCTTGTACTATTTTTGAAATTTCTGTTCTTGTTTAAAGTAAGTCACATTTAAAGATCAACGTACAGAAAAGCAATTTGACAGATTATGAATGTTTCAAAAATTATATTTACAAGACTAGGATAATAGGAAAATTATTATATTAGTTTTAAAAAGTATACAAATTTTAATATGCAATATTACTATAATTGTATATGAAAATGCAAAAACCAATTATAAATTTTTAAAGTGAAAGGAAATAAAATGTGAACATCTCCAGATGTTATGGCTAATAGATAACTTATTTTATTCTATTTTTCTCTGATTTTCAAGTTTTATGCAATAAGTGTGCATTTCCTTTTTTCCCTTTTGGATTCACTTTCTCTTTTACTGAAGTTTACCCTTTGATGGTGTGAAGTTTTACTACAATATGTTTAGAATGTGAATTTACTTCTAGTTATTTTGCATAGCTTTGGTATTTACTTTAAATATCGGGACTCTTCTTAAAGGCTAAAAAGTTTTCTGTGAATATCAATTCATTTAAATATTGTTTTTCCATGTTTCCTTTATTCTCTACCTTTAGAAGTTTTAATAATGAAGCATCTAACTTTATACTTTGTTTATTCCTGTGTCACTTTGAGAAAATTTCCTGAGTAGTATCATCCATTTCATTAATTTTTTCTCGTACCCTTATATGAAATATTTACTCATTTTTTTGATATTTTCAGTCTAATTATTATATTTTCAATTCCAATAATTCAATTTTCTTCATTTTTTCTACCCATCTGTCTTTGAGTCATGTCTCTTGATCTTTATTTCATGATTAGTTTTTCTACTTTATAAGGCTATTATGTCTTTTGATATATAAGAATCTTAAACATGTTATTTTTAAAAATCATTTTTAGATTGTTCCATTATATTCATTTACAGATGTTTCTTGGCTTATGATGGGGTTATGTCCCAAATAAACTTATCATAAATTAAAAATATCCTAAGTCAAAAATACATTTAATACACCTAACCTAATGACCATCATGGCTCAGTCTAGCCTATCTTAAACGTACTCAGAACACTTACATTAGCCTATAGTTGGGCAACATCATCTAACACAAAGTCTGTTTTATAATAAAATGTTGAATATGTACATAGATGGACATTTTGTAGACACAGTTGGATGCAAAAATAAAAAACACAATATCAAAACATGCTGCCAACACAGTACACTGTAGAGTATTGGTTGTTTATCCATGTGATGATGTGGCTGCCTGGAAGCTGTGACTCACTGTCACTGCCCAGCATCACAAGAGAGTACTGTGCTGCATATTGCTAGCCCAGGGAAAGATCAAAATTCAGAATTCAAAGTATGATTTCTACTGAATATGTGTTGCTTTCATACCATCATAAAGTCAAAAAATTGCAAGTCAAACCATCGTAAGTCAGAGACTGTCTGTAGTTGAGAAGGAAGGCATCACTTGATTACTGAATATGTTGGCTGCAAATATTAGTTTTTTCATGTGTTTTAGAATTTTAGTTTGTGAGTTAATCTTAAATAAAAGTTTGAATTTGTTTTGTTTCTGTGAGGGCATTTTGGTTTGTTTTTTAGTCTGGCACAAGATTTCTGCAGCCTCCTATTTCTCACAGCAAGCCTGGCTCTCATGCTTTGCCATGTGTGGAACTTGTTATGTTCCCCATTACCTCATAGGAGTCCAGTTTCTTTCAGACTGTTTCTAGTTCCAAAGCCTGCCAGGCCCTTGTCTTCTTCCCTTGCTTATTGCTTTGCTCTTTATTCCCTATCAGCAAATATATTTTTAACATTGTTTAATTTTTTAACCATGTTTTATGCCTTTTAAATATACACAAATACAAATATGTCACTGCTAAGCCTTTGGACTAGAGAATAAATTTAAAGTGTAACTTCAAAGCTCCATCCTGATTATAAGTGCATTATTATTTTTTCTTTTGTTTTTAGTTTGTAATCATGAAATTTTAGAAATACATAAAGGTTCAGAAAATACTATATTCTCCATAAACCCTTCACCTAGTTTCTTTCTTTCTTTATTCTTATATTTTATGTTTGCAACTTTTCCATAAATCTATATTTATTTCAAAATAAAATCCTGATTTAAAAAACAAACAAAAAAGAAAATACTGTACTGCCCAGTATACCACCACCAATATAAAACAGATGTTAACTTTTGGCCATATTTGCTTTAGATCTTTCTTTTATTTTTTGAAAAGTAAACTATTTCAAATGATTCTGAAATTCACTTGTTCTTTTCCTCTGTTCTCCCAAAGGTAATTGTTATTTTATACTTGACATTTATAATTCTTGTGTACTTAATATACATGTGTGAAACATATATTCCTATATGTACACATACATGTTTCTGTGTCTTTAACAAAGATATAGTGGTGGTTTCTCATGTTTGAAAAGTTTTCAATAAAAAATATTTGATATAAATATAAAAATCTATCTTATTGTGACTTGAGTTTTCAGTATCATATGTCAGGTTCATTTATGTTGACATTTACCTAATTAGATAGTTTAAATTACTGCAATACATTACTCAATTGTATACATGGTTCACATTTCCCTAATGCAGGATAGTTAGGTTGTTTTTACTTTGTGATGTTGTAAATTGAGCTAAAAACAGTCATCCTAGAGCTTGTCTCCTTGCACATATGTGTGAGAGCTTCTCTAGGAGAGCCACAAGAAGTAGTCTTTCTGAATATTGATGTGTTCAACTTAAATGAATGTTGCAGTTTCTTCTTAAGGTCATTGTATCAATGTAGAGTTCTACAGTCATGTACTGGAGTTTCCATTTCTCTACATCTTCACCATCATTTGGTGTTACCAGACATTAATTTAGTCATTATGATGGTCATTTAATATTATCTACTTATCTGTAATTGTAATTTCCCTGATTTGTAATCAGGTTGAACTTTTAAAAATATGTTTAATGGCCATTTTGGTTTCCTGCTCCTGTGAATTGTTTTTTCAAACCCTTCACTCATTTTTCTCTGAAATTTTAATTGTTTCTTTTTAATTTGTATTAGTTAATTATATATTCTGAATACAAATATTTTGTCAGTGTGACAGTCAGTAGTGCTACTCACTGATACCCAGTTCTCCTTTCTTTTTGGCACATGAAAAATTTAATTTCCTGGTTCCCTTAGGAATAGACGGATCCATCTGACTAGTTCCTATGAACAGAAGTGACATAGGTAAATTCTAGGTTACAACATTTAACTGCCAGTGTGAATCCTTGAAAATTTTATTTCCCTCTTTTATGCTCTTACCAATGACCAAGATGTGGGTGCTCCATCAGCCTGAGTCTCTGTGTAAATTAAAGTGCCCACTGCTGACTCAGTGAGCATGTAGCATGACCAAGATATAAACTTTTATTGTTTCAAGCTACTGAAATTTTGGTGTTATGTCATAACCTAGCCTATCCTGATGAACGCAATTGGTTATATGTGTTGCAAATATCTTCTGTTCATTGGTTTTACACTTTTGTCTTTTATTTTAATGTAATTACATTTATCAATCATTTATAATTTTTGCCTTTTATGTCTTATTTTGTAAATTCTGTTCAGATGTATGTTAACCTAATATTTTTAAAGTTTTCATGTTTTGAAATATATTTTTGTATGTAATACAAAGTAAGACACTAATTTTATTTTATTTTTATACATAGATGAATAACTTTATAAGCTCTATTTGTGAAACAGTTAAAGTTTTCTTCCCACTGCTTTGTCTATTTGTCAATCCTGCACCTTTACTTCACTTAGATTTTTTTTTAGTGAAAGTCTCTGAATGATAAAGTCTCTCTGTTTTTGACTGAAAATATTTTTATTTTGCTTTCACTCTTAAGTGGATAATTTAGCTAGTATATAGAATTTTAGCTAGTTATTTCCCATTAGTGTTTTAAAAATATTATTGCATTGTCTTCTGACCTCTATTGTTGTTATTAAACAGCCTGTTCTCATTTCCATGGCTGTTACTTTATAGGTAATCTATATTTTCAATCTGCTTGCTTCAAAAGTTTGGTCTTTAATGTTCTGCAAATTCACTACAACATTCACAAGTGTAGATTTATTTTTATTCCCCTGTTAAAATTTTTGTGAATCTTAAATAGGAGGATTCATTTGTAAATTAATTCTAGAATCTTTAAAAAGTTTCTAGAATTATATTTTTAATATATATTAAAATAAATATATATATTAAAAATATCTTTTAAATACATATTTAAAAATATATATTTTAAATATATATTTTAAAATACATATTAAAAAGATATTTTTAATATTTTTATATTTTATATTTTCTCTTCATCATTTCCTTACTCTGTACTTCTAGACTCCAATCAAGTAAATGTTGGGTCTTCTTGACTTCTTTATTATACATAATTTTTGTCTCATTATTTTTCATTCTGTGTTAATTTTTTTGAAATTTTGTTATTTCTAATGTTTACTAATTTCTCTTCAGAGACTTCTGATCTGTTTAAACTGTTTACTAATATTTAATTTTAATCACTTAAATGTTGAAATAAATCATTTAAAAAAATATTTCAGTTTCTTTTTAGGTCTTATTCACTTATTTGACTTAATTTTGTATGCTTTTAGCAAATCACTTTAAATTCATATTGTTAATAAATTTTCTCAGATTCTTGGAGATTCCCACCTGGCTTTTTTGTCATATTTGGTAACTGTCACTCATGACATATACTTTCTCTCAATGTTCTGTAATTTTTAATAGAAACTTTCCTTTAAATTGGGTAGGTTTTTTTCTCTGTCAATCTTTTTTACCTATGGGTGAAATTCCAAATTCGTTTTATGTTTGCATCTGCCAATGACCCAGGAGTATCACCAGACACAGGCCAATTTTGCTGTTATTTTATAAGCTTAGGGTTTCCTAGATCATGCAACTTTAAATCTCAAACACTTTTCAAAGACAGTACCATGTTTATAAATTATCAGGAGACATCCTTTTCATTCTCCTCTAAAAACCCAAATAGTGGTATACAAGCTTCCTTGCCGTGTCTATATATCATTGTTAGGTAGGTTTGTAAATTTTGTTTTGTTTTTTCCATTCTACACTTTAATGTAGATCCTGGATCTGTGTAGATGGTCTTTGTTCTGACTTTCTACCTTCCATGCTCTCAAGGCATCACCATCTGTGTCTGTAAGGTCAATAGACACTGTCCCTAGTTTAATGACAGACATACCTCATAAACACGCATTCCACCATTTTTTTCTTCCCCACTTGTTTTCTTTCTGCTCTTTGAGTCTGGAACCTGAGACTTGCCCATTCTCAGCTGTAACTACAAAAGAATGTTTGCTTTATTTTATCCAGTATTTCTAGATTTTTGTCTTAGAAAGGTATACAGACTATACAGTACATCAGTTTACTAGAACTGTAAGTATATTATTCAACCATTTAAAAATATATATTTTAAGTTGAGAAAAAGGAGAAACATGTATGACTTTCATTTTGTGTTTATTCTAAAAATAAAGGAAAAGGGTAAAGCTCTCCTGGCCTACTTATTTCTGACCATATTTATCTTTCATAAAATTTACACAGACATAGCTAAGCTATTTCATTTCCTACTGTTAAAAGAATTTCCAAAGCTTTGAATTTACCAGTGTAAAGACACTATAGAATACATCACTGAATCTTACTCTGTGTTGATACCCTAAGGGTGCCTAAGTTAAGATCTCCCTATTACTAGTTATGTAGTCTTAAACTAGTAATTTATTATAGGAATAAATATCATATCTACCCCAAATAGTTGTTGAAAGGGATAAATGAAATAAGAAAGTAGTATACTTACTTCAGCACCTGGTCATAGTAAGCACTATGCTGAGTTATATTATAAATAAAAGATGACAATAATAATAATAACATTGAATTTGTATTTGGTCACCAAATTCCAGATGACCCTGAAACACCAACCACATTTGATTCAAAACAGATCTTTTGTGGCATCTAATTATCTACACATTTTAATAAAAATCTCAGCTCAGCTGTCATTGTGAGGTATAAGAAGATCAAACTCTGTGCTTTGGCATCCTTTCTAAGGCTAGGCTGAAACACTAAATTATATCATTATGTATGTAACGCTGGAATTTTTTTAAGTGTTTAATTAATATAAGGGTAAACAGCATGGCACCTGGTGCTTTGTGGGTCTGTGTCAGTTTTCTTCCTATCATTATTATTTCAAGTATTTCCACAAATCTAGAAGAAAAGAGTGGAATGCCAAGGCTTGGAAAGTGTCTGCCACATACGTGTCAAGATTGCTGGATGACTGTTTATTGGATATGTAAATGAAAACTTCCTTGAACACCCCACTGCTACTCCCCTTCTAGTTAGTCAAATCTCAGCATTTATAACTAGAGTTCCTACACTGGTCTGTGTCTTAAGGAAGTTTATAATAATTCAAGCTACTCAAAAGAAATTACTATGAGTTATTTGATCATATAAAGAAATTATGCTGATTTTACCGAAAATGATCACCACATTTTCTTGGCTATGCTACATATAGCACACTTGAAGATTGTTCACATGAAAGCCTTGGCTAGTAGCTTTTTTTCATTGGCCTGGAACTGATTCTGAAGAACAGGAAGAATTATAAACCAGGATTGTCCATGCAAGGCTACTCAGCATAACTAAGCAAGTATACCTACTTTTCTAGAAGACAAGGCCAAATATCTTAGCTAATAATCTATGTTGATTTTATGTTTTATCTCATGGATGATATTGATTTCACTACGTTTTATCTCAAAATACTTTGTAAAGTTTCTGTTTATGTATCTAGTAAAACTAGAATGCCTCTCTGCCAATTTTTTTGCAATAGCAATCTCTAGGTACATTTGTAAAGGGAATAATGACAACTTACATGAGTGTCACATCCAAAATTAAATCTCATCACTTTTGAAAAAATATATTGAGATAAAGGAATGCTGTATAGAGTATGAAATCCATATCCAACTACAAAATGTTTTGGAATCCTTTTTGCATAGATTCTGGATAAATCTGTTATCTAAAAGATTTAAGTATTTTTCTGCCTCCTGGGAAGCAGAGGTTTCGCATAGTCTGAGGCAATGCATCACTTTGAGCTGGAATAACCTTCCCAATGAGGATTTCCTTAAGCAAATGAATAGAGAGGTTTGAGTCACTAACTGGAAGGAATTAAGCTGCTCTTCACATTAATGTAAAAGATTGAAACTAAGAGATGACAGTGTATTTCAGGAATTGTTTCTTTTAGAGGAATATTTCTTTCCTAGATATATATTTAGATTACACTGCTCAGTTTTAGATTCATGAATGTCTGTTTGCGATGTTAAATTGTCCCTCTCACATTGCTGGCCATGAACAATCAGGCCTAGAGAAAGTTAATAAGGGTTCAGTTTGCACTTTATTACCAGTAAGCTGTCTTGCTTTCCGTAGGAATTTAGTATGAACAGCCACTCCAGC
The DNA here is from genome assembly GCA_004027835.1 of Alouatta palliata. Lineage (NCBI taxonomy): Eukaryota > Metazoa > Chordata > Mammalia > Primates > Atelidae > Alouatta > Alouatta palliata. The sequence continues at coordinate 7,730 of PVKV010000927.1, read as the reverse complement.
TACATCAACTATCGTAGAATCATCTCTAACATATATGACCCTATATTAAAATCTTTACATAATTTATTCTACCCTTCTCTTTCTTAACACTTCCATTGACTCTTCCTCTCTTCTGGTGTTAACCCCAAAAGTGATAGAAATATACTGCATAAAGTCTGCAATAAGTTTTCCTAATCACTGGCCAGTTCTCCTCCATATTGTGATTTAAGGACCCAAGATGCTTTTGTCTTGTGGTTCTGTCATTCTCAACATGTGGCTCCAAGTTACCATGTTCATTTGCATCCAACCGTGCAAGGAAAAAATCATGGAGTTTGAAGCACAGGAAATTTTTATAGGGCAGATATTTCAGTAGTACATATTGCTTCTGCTCAGATTACACTAGTTAAAGCTAGTCACATGACATGGATTTAATAGAAGCTGGAAAATGTATTCTCACTACATGCCCAGGAAGGAACGTAAATGGGTTTGGCAAAGAGCTGGCCAGTAATAAATCACACTCTCTTTTTTTCTTCATCAGTCTAATTTATTTTTTTAGTTGAAAGGTTACAGTTGTCCTTGGGAAGCTATAGTTCTACTAATTTCTCACTAATTGCAACCTGAGGGAAGTAAGAGATTTTTTATATTCTAAAAGTCAGAGGAGTTAATTTGCATGCAGTAGTTCTTAAACTCCGTATGTGTTCTAGCCTTTATAGTCAATTTCTGTGGATCAGGAGGAGCCAAGACCAAAAAATATAAAGAGAGACATGGAAGCACGATCTTCACCGTATGTTAGTGGAGGAATAAAGAAGGGACACAGACCAGGATTGCTAAAGTCCAAGATGGACTTGACTGTTGATCTTCCACACATGGGTATGATAAATAGATTCAAAAATAGTTCCAGTTGAATCAGTACAAACTTCAATTATCTCCATGTAGACTTAGATGAAAACTTCTAATATGTACAAATTAGCAGAAACTTATTCTGGATCTCTGTAAATATCTACTATAGGATAATTATTTTTCTGCAAAAGTCAGTTTTCAGAGGGTATGGAGCTGGACCAATATGACTTCCTATCAATATAATTGAGTTAATTGAGCCTGGATTATATAAATTTCAGAGTACAAGTAGGTTGGTATGGCATTGCAGTATTGAAGATTCAAAAGGCCACTCTAATTGAGGACTCATTGACTATAGAGACTAAAGGTGTATCTAGTTGGTGCTATCTGACATTGTGTTTTCAGCTGTACCACCTGACACCTCTCCAGAACTACAAAAATGAAGGTGCAATATGTGCTCACTTTCCTGACACACATCAATTATGTATAGAGACAGATAGTAAACATTTTAAAAATGAGAGAAGTTAACTTATATATTTGGGCTGGGACTTAATGTTTAGCTTCTTAATTCAACAAAATACTTTTCCAAGCTCTTTGGAAATGTGAAGAAGAAATGACAATAAATGACTTAGCCTAGATCATTTTAGTAATGTTGTAAGAGGAAATAAGCAATACATATGTTTAACTATAATATATGGAATAATAATAGTGCTGAAGCAGAAATATAAACAAGATATAATGGCAATACAGAAAATGAATGGATTAATTCTATTTAGGCAGTATCTTAAAGGGCTCATAGGAAAGATATTTAAGTTGCATCTTGGAGGGAGATTGGATTATAGAAGCTAGAATGATGCAAAAAAATTTATGTGAGCAAAGGTGCAAAAATAAGCAAGGTCATATGGTTAGGGAGTAGAGAGTAATCCGGTTTCACTGGAAGCAATTCAGTCATTATTCAATAAATATTTATTGAGTACCTATTATGTGCCAGATAACTATTATAGGCACTTATGATACATCAGTGAACAAAAACAGATTAAAACATAACAAAACAAAAACCCTGACTTGGATCCTTTTATGGGAAGGAGGAGCACAGAGAATGTAAGAGACAGTAAGACAAAAGGAAAAAAGATTGAGGCCATCATATGGAGCACCTTAAATTCTTTTCTAATAAGCTAAGGAAGCTGAGTTTAGAATGTGGATTTGGAAGTCCTCACATACATGTGAGAACAAAAATCCCTGGAGAAGAACTGGATTTCCCAGAGAGAGAAGAGATCTGAAGAGAGAATTTTGAGGAATGGCAACAGTAAACCAGGACGGTTGAGAAAGAGCTGGTAGAGCAGACTGAAAAGAAACTTTCAGAACATAAGGTTTGTGAAGGAAGGAAGAGTACTTTTCTTTGTGCCACTGAATCTCCAGTGCCTAACACAGCCCAGGAGGTGCTCATTTTTCTTTTAAATCCATACATTATTGAAAGAAGTCAGGAGATAGCATTACAGACCTCAGAGGGAGGAAAAACTTTCAGAAGTGAGCAGAAAAATCTTCCCAATTGTTAAATCAGATAAGTAACTATGCTGGTTATTCTCTTTGCCCCTTGAAATCCTTTATCTGTCCTCTGAACCCCTAGAGGACTGACCTCTACAAACTGTGTTACTAGAGCTTCCCGCTCTCTGTCTTAAGTTTGGGTTAACCAATGGGAGATACCAACAGGACATCATGAGTAAGAGAAAAGAAATCATCATGGGTAAGAGAACATCACGGGTAAGAGAAAAGATAAGTAAGGGAATTTCTTCTGCTCCCCATCCCTGAATGATCCACAGTTTTGACAGAAGCCAGTTTTCCTCTGCTAAGACCACAACTTATATCAGGCAGCTACAGCTCATGCTCATTTCTGTTAACACTTCGTTCTCCACTTGCCTTATACTCTTGCTGGTCTCTGGATACCTCACCACCCTGCTCGGCTTCTTTAACCTCCCATAGGGTTATTTCACCTCACCAAAATTCACTTTATAAAATTAAACCCTTTGAATGTGTCATTTCCTACTAGACCATGACTGATGGAGATTTTAAAATCTTTTAAAAGATCATTCATGACACTTTAGGGATACTGTAAGGGATTAATTAGGTGGGAGAATCTAAATTCAGGTAGGATAAGTGAGTTAATAGTGAGTGGGAAAACAGAAGCTGTGAGTAGAGACTTCTCATAATGTAAAAATGAATGGAAGGAGAAATGGCATGATGTAAAGAAGAAAGAGCTAGGGAATTTTTTTCATGTATCTATGTGTTTAGGATGAGGAAGAATTCAGCCTATAAACATGTTCAATAGAATGCACCAATAGAAAATTACAGAGTAGGAATTTAAGGCTCAGAAATAATAACCATTGGAGTACTATCTCAGAGAAGTTAGGTTTAGCACTGGTTAAAATCTGTGAAAGAAATAGGGACACTTATTCTGGAACAGAAATGAAAAATGTAAAGTTGGTGGAAAACAGAGATAGAATTAGTTATAGAAAACAAGAAAGCTGAGACAGGTTACATCTGAGGGCCCCTCTTTTCTGGGCAATCTATGATGAAGCAGTATTTGCTAATATAGTCATAGGAAACCACACATGATTTCAGATAAATGGAAAAAGGGAATAAATTTGAGTTGTGAGTTTAACTTTATTCCATGAAATGAGTGTTGAGAAAGAGATTTTCAGAACTCTGCAATTTGTCTTTTATCTTGCAACAATGAGTAGGATAGATCAGAGAAAAAGAAAACCACTGTATTTATAGAAACTACAATAGTCTAGAGCAAGAGTGAATGAGGGTCTGACCTGAGCAGAGAAGAGTGAGGCTAAATAAGCAGATACTGCAGAGAGTCTCTTCTTGCATTTATCATCTGCACCATGCTCAGCTTTATGTAAGGCACAATGGAGACTGTACAAAGAGCAGAGAACATATTTCCTACCTTCAAGGAACTTACAAGCTAGCTGGAAAAGCAGAGATATATAGCAAAGACTGGAGTATCGGAAACACTATCTAACTAAGGGTCAGACCCAGCCTTCTAATCCCTGCCTTCCACTAACTCAATATCAGATAATGCATCACATGATTTATTTTGTCATCTGCACCTCAGCTTCTTAATTTGACCAATGGAGAAGTTAAAAATTGATGGTTTCTTTGGTTTCTAAATACCATTCTTGAATAAAAGGAACCAGGATTCCTTGGAGAAATACCTAATGTGAGGACTGGGGCAGGTAAAATAGAAGAAGCTGGAGGAACTTACAGTGCCAAAAGGAAAGAAGTGCTCAACACACAAATGGATGGGGGACACAGAAGCAAACCCAACGGAGTTCCCAGTGGCCAAAGTTGAATTAATTTGTTCAACAAAATAAACAACATGGCATTAGATTATAAGCCAAAATATGAAGCACTAGTTGACTATCCTTATCTGAAATGCTTGGGGCCAGAAGTGCTTCAAATTTCAGATTTTCTCAGATTTTTGGAAATTTGCATATATACAATGAGATATTTTAGGGATGGAACCCAAGTGTAAACATGAAATGCATTTATGCATTTTATACACATAGCCTAAAGGTAATTTGATACAATATTTTTAATAATTTTGTGCATGAAATAAAGTTTTGACTGCAACCCATCACATGAAGTCAGGTGTGGATTTCTCTACTTGTGGCATTATGTCAATGCTCCAAATGTTTGGGATTTTGGAGCATTTTGGATTTTGGATTTTGGATTAGGGATGATCAATCTGTGAATCTACATGAGTGCACGCCAATATAAATAAATGACTGAATAAAAATAAATGAATAGAAAAGTCAAATCTTCCTTACAGAAGAATTTCAAATAAAATATGTAATTACTCCCTCCCCTAGAAAAAGGTGAAATTGTTACCCCTCTACACATACCCTGAGAGTGAACTAGTGACTCAAACCCAAGCAATAGAATAGGGAAAGGGAAAAATAGTAACTTTACACTGGAGAAACCTGACCCAACATGATATTAAACAAGTGATGAGGGTTAATATCCCCAGAGATGTCACCCTCAATAGGATATGATGATAAGGGCATTTCACCTGTGATCTTCTTCCCAGAAACCCATAATCCCAGTCTAATTATGAGAAAAACATCAGACAAACTCAGACTGGAGAACATTTGTCAGGATACCTTTCCAGCACTCCTCAGGACTGTCAAGGTGAAGGAAAGGAAGGAAGAAAGGAAGGAAGGGAGGAAGGGAGGGAGGGAGGGAGGGAGACTGAGAGAAAAGAGGAGAGACTGAGAAACTGTCACAAACCAGAGGAGACAGGGGAGACATGACAATTAAACGCACTGTGCTACCTTGAATCAAATCCTGGACTAGAAAGAGGACATTAATGAAAAAACAGATGAAAACCAAATAAAGCCTGGAGTTCAGTTAATTTTTTTAAAAAATTGATGGTCTCTAAAGTCTCTTCCAGCTAGTAGCTATAATAATAGCATTTATTATCTAATTTTTTCAAAATTGTGTTCATATTGCTTACAAAATGCTAAGAGCACATGAAGTAAGGGAACTATTAAAGTAGAATGCAAGGCTTTAATCCACTTTTTCCTCCCTCTCTCCTCTGACTTCCTGTAATTTCAGTGATGTAGTGTATGATCAGTTCATTTTCAAGGCAACAGTATAATAGTGAGTCTGTTGTCTGTTGTTTGTTACTTTCCCAAGTCAGTGCCCATCCTCTTTTTGTAGTAAGAACGGCCTCTAGTGAACCAGCAGGTTTCCATCCGTTTGCAGTCCTGAGCTGTGGGCTTCCCGTGCTGTGCTATCATGCTCTTACACGGTTGCTATGGTGATGGTCATGGTGGCAGAGCTACCTTTGGCTCATTTGATTTTCCTGGACAGTTTCTTTGCTTTAAAAAAAAAAAAAAAAAAAAAAAAAACTACACACACACAGTTTATGGAGCCCTAATGTGAAATCATGCTGGCTCTGATTCATGACATTTTCCTGAGACTTTATAATGTTTCTTTTTTCTAAATAAGCAATTTCAGGTCAGGTAAAAATGTGAGTAAATCATGCCTGGCTCTTGTTCCAGATGTATCAATTTCTGTTCATTCCCCCTTTTCCCACTCATGGCTTTGGGACAATAAAAATAAGCAATGCCTCCACTCTGGAGCCTTTCTGAGTATGCAGTATATAAATGGTATACCGTGCAGGGAGCGATATTTCCCTACCTTGGTCATTACCAAGCGTTTTCTCTGGCAATTATCTGAAACAGAGCAATAACGTGGAGTAATGATCTTGGCACGCTTGAGAACCTGGGAGGATCAAAGAGGCTGATGTGACAGTTCATGAAACGGGGAGGAAGCAAACCGTCCCCCACTGCCAATACTAACACAGCCCTCTGCTTGAGAGTCTGGGAGAACCCCGTTGCCAAGTGTCTGCCTGAATTTTCTTTGAGGGGTCCAGCCCCAGAGCAGGTCAGGAAAATTATGGCTTTTATCAAGCAGACACTGTGGCTCTCTTTGAGGATGGCCAAAGTCTCACTCACTACTAGCAACTGCTACACATGTGGTCTTTTAAAGAGAGGACATGAATATTTTCATTAACTGGGAAAGAAGGTGCCCACATGAGACTTCATTTATTTGGGAGACTTAGGGCAAGGCTGAAAGGGGCATGATGCTTATAAAGAAATTAAGAGTGAGGGCTCTGGAGACAGACTGCCTGGGTTTTAATCCTGGCCCTTTCAGTTACCATTCTGTACAACATAAGCAAATTCTAACCTCTCTGCCTAAGCACCCTATCAGTAAAATGAAAGTAATGATAGTACCCACGTCACAGGCTTTCCTGGCGATTAACATGTGAGAAGTACTTGTCACACTGCTTGGCACACTGTAAGTCTCAAAAACTGTCAACTGCTATCATTATGTTCAGGAGAGGATGGTGATTTACAAATCCTGGGCTTACACAAGGAGTTTTTCATAGATAGAAAAGACTATCTTTCATAGTTCACAAAGGTAGAAAGGGTAGTCCTTGGTGAGCCTTAAATGGACTTGGCCAAAGAAGTATACATTTTTATGTAATTAAGAAATGGGGCCTCCTGAGGAAGAAACTGGTGGTGCTGTGGGTTTTGAACTCTAAGCAGGCTCTAGAAACTGACTTTGAGAAAATATCTCACTTTAGCTCTTCCCCATATAACACAGGAAGATATTCCTATCATTTATTATTGTGTTCAGCATATAAGCATTAAAAATTAAAACATCTTAGAAATTTAACAGAATTTCTTAACAGAACACTAATTCCTCAGAGACGGTATGCGATGAGTTTTACAATTACAGAGCACATTTATATAGAGCACATTATAATGAAGCTCAGTAATATTCATAACAAATGTGATTTTCCAACTGAGAATTCTCTTTTAAGAAGATTCTCTTTTCCTAGCTCCATGTACTTTATTTTAATTAATTAATTAATTTTTAATTGCATTTTAGGTTTTGGTGTACATGTGAAGGACATGCAAGATTGTTGCATAGGTACACATATGGCAGTGTGATTTGCTGCCTTCTTCCGCATCACCTATATCTGGCATTTCTCCCCATGCTATCTGTCCCCAACTCCCCACCCCCTGCTATCCCTCCCCTATTTCCCCCCAACAGACCCCAGTGTGTGATGCTCCCCTCCCTGTGTCCATGTGTTCTCACTGTTCAACACCTGCCTATGAGTGAGAACGTGTGGTGTTTCATTTTCTGTTCTTGTGTCAGTTTGCTGAGAATGATGGTTTCCAGGTTCATCCATGTCCCTACAAAGGACACGAACTCATCGTTTTTGATGGCTGCATAATATTCCATGGTGTATATGTGCCACATTTTCCCTGTCCAGTCTATCATCGATGGGCATTTGGGTTGGTTCCAGGTCTTTGCTATTGTAAACTGTGCTGCAG